>CM070058.1:20671426-20856232 GCA_036320875.1 Cotoneaster glaucophyllus
TTGCCATTAGGAATAGTATTTGGAAAGAGTATTAAGAAATAATAATGATTGCAATTATATTCTTCTAAATACAACTTTTGTTCTAGCATGTTGCCACACATTCAAACATTTCGGGAACTAAATTTTAACTTCCCTAAGACTTTCTTGTTATATAAATCTTTTGGTGGTTGACTCGTCACTAATGTAACTAACCATGCCATAACAGTTTATGGTAGTATAATACTGGTTTTTCCCAGTTTTTGGTTGTGCACTACTAGTTTTTCCTGAGAAGTATCGCCAACTTGTGCATAACCATGCCCAGTTTCTAGACTTCACAAATATGATCCAAGCATAAACCTGGAAAAACTAGTCATGTACATTATCATTACATTGAATCATAACACTCAAATAGAAGTGAAAGTGAAATGCTTTCACATGAAATTGGCTAAAATTGATTTTGATCACGCAAACAAGGATTCCACATATTTCTAATTTCTAATAGAAAAGAAAAAAAGGACAGACATCAATCTCAGTGTACATTAAAGTAATTACACAATGGCATCTTTGCATTGGACGATACAACAACCTTTGGAGAAAAAGGACAGACATCAAACCCTAATAAATACACATAGGATATCAACAAAAAAACATCTAACATCCATAGTGTATACAGCAGCCGTACCGATTTGAAAAACTAACAGAAACCCCATAATAGCATTTTTTGCACTAGACCATGAAGGTTTAAAACCAATGTGTCTGTCATGCATCTATGACATTAAAAATAAAAATAAAAAGGTTACAGACCAGGAGGCCTACCTTCCTGAACTTGACTTGGGTCTTCACCACAGGAGAAACAACCCTTCAAGAATTTAGATGAAATTGATCCACCTGCTATGGTAGAAATCCTAGTGTTCATATCTTCAGACTATCAAAAGAAAACAGATTTCTAATGGTCTATAATAACATGAAATTAACTCAAAACATTTTAGAATATCCATTTCTGTTTTCAATTTTATATGTCCCATGATTTAAATACTGCAGTCTTCATTACACCCCAGAAACTGTTGATTGTATTGCACCTTACTCACAGCATAAAGCAGTGCCACCAGTCATCCTTGGATAACTAAAACATACTTAAAGTGTTTTCATAAAATGAGTGAGAGAGAGAGAGAGAGAGATCTTACTTTCTTTTTCCGGGAAAATTGGACAGAAATGCAACTTATTTGCTTCAAGCATTCTAGGAATTTCTTTGCCAGACTCGAAAGCTCTTATAAAGAGAAATTCAATATCTTTCATGCTTGAAAAAAAATCTTTTGGGGCAGCCTTACTTTCAATGCAATCTTCTTTAACTGTTTTTTTAGTTGAGTCAGTTTCAACTGCAACTGGTGAGGATGTGGCTCTCAATGGTGAAAAATCAGGTGAGTTACTTTTCTCCCCATTCAATAACTCAGTTTCTAAAGTTACACTTCCTGCAGAAGGCATTGTAGGTGAAGCACTAGCTTCAATGTGATCCTGTACTCTATTAAGATTTTCAAAACTTCGAACAAGGGTATTTATAGCAGGCTCATTGAATTCATCTGCAGAATCCTGAGATTCTTCCCTTCCATGAAAAGAAGCCTTCTCTTCTTCATCTTCCATATCAGGAATTCCCTCCTCTTCCCTAAGCTGTATCATATCATCGTTATTTTCAAACCCCTGGTTCATTCCCTTCCCTTCTTGAAAAGAAAATTGATGGTCAATTGGATGGAAAAAATCAAAGTAATCCCATGGTGGAGTTTGAGGTGGGAGTGAAGAAGCTTCAATTGGTGACGTTTCAGGTTTTCCAGCAGATCGAGGTGTGGTATTCTGTGGGGTGCTCGAGGAGGTTACTGTTGCAGTAAGGGGAAGAGGAGGTTTTTCTTCAACTGTTTTAGAAAAGCTGCCCCTGAATTTCATATGATTTGCCTGAAATCGAGTAGAATTTGGAGGAGAGGGAGATGGAGAAAAGGTTTCAGCTGCATCTATGCGTTGTGATACAGATGGAGAAGAAAAAGAGAATTGAGAAAGACTCTTGCCGGTTTGAACAAGAAGCTCTGGCGTTGCACTAGTGGAAGTGTACAAGGAAGACTCAACGGGAGCCCCAAGATCGACAAATTTCCTAAGAGCTGTTCCAGTATTCTTTAGTGATTGAATATACATAAAATGAGCCGCTGCTAGCGAGCATCTGCCGTCAAGTGCCAGTTTAACAAACTTCTTCCTTTCTCGACATAGCTGCAGAGCCTTATCTTCTTCTATTTTAGAGTTTGAGGCTCCCATATCTAAAAATCTGGCCTAATATCCCTCAAGTACATATCAGGACATAAGATTCTTCCTGAAACTGAATTTAATAGACGTGTTAAACAACGAGAAACAAGTGCGATGGTAAATATTCTACAAGAAATCAATATCATTAGACTTTAAATTAGAGATATAAAAACAAACAAACTAATTGCAGAACTCGTAACAAGTCATACAAATGAAAGAGGGTCACAACACAAGAGGCAAATCTAATTGCTAGAAAAACAAATCTAAGTGAAAGGTCATAGGTTCGATTCTCGCCAAAGGCGAATTTGAACCACATTATTGCTAACCCATTGTGAGGCTTAGCCCACCTCCTCCCCCCCTATCGTAAATAATATTGTTTGTTCAAAAATATAAAATATTCAAGAAGAAAATTCCAAATGGCAACCCCAACGAGCAGAAACACAAAATCTTATCAGGGATCAACAGAATCAACAAGAAATACACAAAATCATATCAGGGATCAAATAACAAAAAGAAATTTGTTGAAGCAAATTAACAAAGAAAAACTGAATTTGCTAAAGCAAATTAACAAACTGTATTAGGCTGCAAGTAAGTCACTGACCCTGCTTGTTTGTTGTTTTTCTCAAGTTGAGTGATTGAATTTTTGCAGCAAAGCAGATCAAATTCTTGTAATTCAAGGGCCCTGATTGATTCCTGCAAGTTATCAAAACACAATCGGAGCCGGAGACTCTGCAGTTTGAACGACACACAGACAGACGATTAGATTAGAGTATAAACACCAAACGAACGAACCCCAAATCAACCTCACAAATCAACCAACAATCAAAGAACTTAAGAATTTAGAGAGAGAGAGAGAGACCGACGTATGAGATGGCGAAGGATTGGGAGCATGCAATTGCAAAAGGCAAGCGATGAGTAGGGACCCCACTCTGTCCAACACTGACTCTGCCGCTTTCCCTTCCCTTCTTTTTCTATAAAGTTAACCTTTTCCGTTCTGCCTTGATAAACAATGTAAAGAATAAAGATACCATGAAGTTCATTCCTATTCGGTTTGCGTGACGACAGTTCGAATTTATTCGTTTTGATTAATGAGCATTTAGTTAATCCTAGTTATAAACAATTAAACCACTTAATTGTTTTTGTTCAATTTTCTTATTTTTTCTATCTCAATCTTACGTGGTGTACTATTCATTGAGTTCTAATTAGTTAGGCAGTGGGCAAATAGAACTATTGTTAATCGATTATGAATTGAATCTTACTTTCAATTACCCTTTTAATGAAGATAAGTGATTGCTAATCTTTAGAGTTTCCATAAGTTATGAATAATACCTATCAGTATATCATAACTACTCAAGATAAGCAGAAGATGTGGAGAACTTATTCAGTTTGATATTACAATCTTCACATGAATAGTGCCAATTTCCCCTCCTACTTTAGACTAAAGTAATCGGTCACAATTGAAACAGAGCTTCAATCTAATTGAAATCGATTCCTCACACCACCTCCCTCTTTCTCCCTTTTGAACGCACGAAGAATTCCTCAGCGCCCCCTTTCTCCCCGACAAAAACATACCCACTAAATAAAAAATATATATAAAAATTTTGAATTGCACAGGGTCACAGCAACCCGGATCTACACGTGGGCTCGTTAGATCACGACTGTCCGGACGCAAAGTTGGCAACGCCCTTCCAGTTGATCATCCACCAGGTTCCCAGTGGCAGGGACACTTTGATTTCACTTAAATTTTTAAACAGCCATAAATATATGAAGAAAATCAGATAACAATAAAAAAAAAATATTATAAGATGCAGGGGACAAAAGCAAAATTCAATTTTAGTCTCTTATTGATCAATTTTCCCAAGGTCTAAACTACAACTTCCGTTTCTTATGGGTTTCTTTTCTCATCTCTCTTGTATTTTTCTAAACAAAATTGTTGTTTCCTATGTACAAGTTGCAATCCAGAGGACAGAAATGACAGAGAAAAAAACAGAGGCACCCTTCTCAGGCTTGCAGATAACTCCAATAAAAGATAGAGCCAGGAGCCAGAAAAACCCTGAGCCAAAAACTGAGCAGCCGGCGGCCCTCCCTCACAAGGTGTAAAACCCATTTAACACAATGTACAGAAATCGTCTCCTTTCTTTGCCTCCAAACCAGAAGCTGACAGAAGCTGCAAACTGACTGACTGACTGACAGAATTGTATAGATTATAGGCATTACTTAGTAGCAACTACTGGCTACTGATGACTCCTCTCTTTCATGGCAGCGGCTCTCTCTTTGGCACGGAAGTCCTCCAAGCGACAGTATACTTCCCTGAGCAACCGATCCAATTCCGGATGTTTCATTAGAGACTCTTTCTGATCCCCTTGTTGACGATAATGATGAAAAGCCCTGCAACATGCACAAGGAATTCAAGTTTATACAAAGCCATTTACATGCAAAGATTGGATGACATGAGGATTACTACCAGATTGTCTAAAACTCAACACAGTATTCAGTTCAACCAAGTGATACATGAAAGTTACCTAATAAACATCTTCAACTCCGTGACCTCTAAACGAGAATAAATATCATTTAGTATTCATAATTTAGTTTAGCTTTGTTAAATGAACTTATCATACATATAGGTGAACGTGGGCCTTCCGTATATCCTCCAAACTTAAGGTCGTATTCTTTTGTATCATTGCCAATTTCTGCAATGGTGCTCCAGACTTGTTACCATTAGATCTTTGATAAATACCGCAAAAATCAAGATCTAATGGTTAAGAAGCTTGAAGTATCTGTGATACTTCGGAGATAGGGATGGGCAAATACCCATTGGTTATGGGTAACCACGGTTACCCGCCCGTTTAAATTAAACGGTTACGGTTATTAACCGCGGTTATAAACGGGTAACCGTTTACCCATTTATTTTATATATGTAAAATTAACACAAACCATATTCCCTATCAGACAAAACTTAGATCAATGCTATTGACTATAGTGCATGATTTCATGGTCCATTATATATATTATGTTAATACTTTACATTCCGAGTTAAATAACCAAAGAATAGTGTCTTTTAACAGTTTTCGTAACCCAAGAATACCTAACCAATTTTATATTACCTTCATCGTTAACAGTTAAAAATATCGTCCGTAAACTATTATTTCAATTATTGGAATGGTATAAGGACTTAAAAAATTAAGCCTTAAAGGTAAACCCTAAACTACCTTCACTATACTCCGGTCTAATACCATGCTAGGATGTTGAAAACCCCCGTTTTCTGTTTCCTTCTCCATCTTGGACGAATAAGTAATGCATATACAAATTATGAAAGAATCAACAAAACTCTTCTCATCACATTATAGCCTAATTACAAATTTAGGAAACCAATATTCTACGGCACAAGGTTTCAAGAAATTAATCAAAATCCTATCAACTGTAACAGAACACCATGGTCAAATTTCAACTAGAAAATTTAATTTATAGGTATTTATTTATTTGGTTTTATTTTTGTAAAGAAGCTAAGAAAAAGCAGCCTCATAAAGAAAAAGGAAACATAATTACCAATATTTTTCCAGGGCATAGAGATTGCCTTTATGGTAAAAGTCAAGAGTGAGCTGTTCAAAGTCCATGTACAAGTCCTCTCTAAAATCCTTCTCCAAACCATAACTGAAACAAGAATACGCACACGTGCGCCCGCCCACACACACACATTAGTATTATATAACTGAAAACACAAGTAAAGCTGAAAATTCAAGAGGGGATTGCAAATATGACTAAAATGAGAAACGACCACAATTTTCTCACTAACCTATAGAACCTGAAGAGGCACTCTACTCCATAATTATAACCAGCAGCAGCATCTTCAAGTGCATAATTTCGGAACTCATCATACATTGAAGAGTTGAACATGTTTCTTAGAAAATAAGACCAAAATCTATACAGAGTATTCATTTCCTGCATGGGAAGTAACAAGGCACACATTTCACTGTAAATAACTGCGAATCATGAAACTGGAATTTTTTATATGGACATTGAAAAAAGACAATGCATAAAAACCGGATAATTTTATGTTAGACAAAATGGCATAACGGAGAGACATGAAAGTCCCATTTGTATACTTCGGGCATGGACCAACAAATCTAGTGCATCCAAATGTGAAGCAAAAAGTCATCAGTTTCTGATACTACAAATATAAACCACTATAGATAAAATACGAACCCCACAAATCCAGAACTTTATCCACCATATTTAAAACTGTATATTTATTTTAACTGCCTAATATATAATTGCAAATAGAAACAGTTGTCACATACTCATACAAGCATAAATATGCAACAATTAAGTGGATGTGGGTTCCAAATTTCGATGAGTATATTCAATAAATCAATTTAGAAAATCATTCAAGAACGGAGGATAAAGATATAAAACTGTGGGATTAAGTTCATAAGAAAAGGAAATTAAAATCAGGCAATTTGATCACAAATTAAAGCTTTCAACCCATGGAAAAAAAATGCAATTAATATGACACTAGGAGTTCAGATAAAGGACCACCTCACTGCAACCAATTCCCAACTTCTTCCTGTCATTTAGGCACCGGTTATGATACTTGAGGTACCTAACAGGAAGGGCAGCCATGTAAGTAAACAAAATTACTCTCTCTCTCTCTCTCTCTATATATATATATATGTACACACACACACATATCAATATATCTCTATCTCTCTATCTCTCTATCTCTACCTATCACACATGCACAAGAGTATCAAAATTACATCCCTTACTTCTGCTGTTTAAAACCATTTTCTTCCAGAAGCTGATGACTTGGGTGCTGAAACGGTGGAAATGACTTTGGCACAGAACCCACCGTTGGACTACTGTCTGAGAGAAACCCATGAGGGGAAACACTCAATTTTGAAGATCTTGGTCTGTAAAATGAAAAATTTATATTTGGATTAGCTTCTTGGAATGATAAGAGCTAATATGCTTAGACATCACATTAGCTTAGTATTGTAGTTATTGCCCTTGATTCTAAGTTTTATTAATTACAATTACTCATCCCAAAAGCAAGAACAACAAACTTCTAAATCACTAGAAAGAATTGCTCTGCCGAAGAAACAAATCCAAAACCAAATTCCATTCATTTCAACATTTCAACTAACCCATGAGTTTCTGGAGGCGTGGAACTAAAGAAAAAGCCAACAGAGTCACTTGGTGGACTTTCTGATATGATTCCTAGATTGTTCCAACCAGTTCCATAATTTTTGAAGTTGCTTGAGAAGAATCGCTGTCTATGGGACGGTGATGTGATAAAAGTTAAGCACTCAAATTAAACCCTCTTGTTGTCAATTGTAGTAAGTATGCAAGTAGGGATCGTTCTGGACCGGGGATTAGGAGGGATTGCTAATCGACACAAAAACAAAGTTAAAAACGTTTGGAAAGGTTTACAAGACTCAAAACAAGTTAAAAACACTTTAAACGGCTTAAAAACACTTTATGGACAGGTTTAAAATACTAAGAAAGATTTTGGACGAAAATTAAGATTAGGTTGACTCAAAACTCTTGAAAGCACAAAGAAAACAGGTTTTAGACACTTAAAAACAAGTAAGTAAATGGGGGGTTTTGAGTTGGACGAATTTGAAAATAAAACAAAGACTTTGTAAAGTAAACAAGTTTGAAAACGATTTTGAAAACTTTGATGATTGATGGGCTAGCTAGAGGGTCCTTCTCCACACATGACACACTTGTACATAAATCGATTTCCAATTGCTTTTCAATGAACCAAGAACCTCAACACCCCAGATTAACCGTGATGCACTAATTAACCCTCAGATTTTCCTTATGTCATTGAATTGGATGATGCATACGACAACCCAAATTATTCTCCAACGGTTCCCTACATGATGCATAGAAGAGATACAATTAGAGATCATTAAGTTCCATGAAAATCATAAGTGTTGACAAGGCATTCGTAACTATGATGCATGATACGTTTGCCAGGAATCCAATTAACGCGATTGTGACAAGCAACCTTCACTACTTGTGAATGTAAGTTCATAACGATTAGGTGAAACTCCCTTACATTCTAGCATCAAATTCCTGCATGAAAACTAAGTATGCATCCTCAATCAACATACAAGAACAAGTTATGAATAAAACAGTTAATTGAATTGCATTCACGATTCATCAAGTCACAATTGGAAGAAATCAATTCATATCTCAAGCATGTTCATGGCTTTGAATTTCCCCCTAGCTAAGTAGGGGTTTAGCCACTCATAGTCACAACAAGATTAGAGAATAATAAAGTAAACATTGAAATTAAGAACGAAGTACACCTAGAATGCTCCAATCTTCAAGCTTGAAACGTCCAAGGCTCCTTCCTCTCCACCTTGCTGCGGCACAAAGGTCTAAGATGGGTATGGATGTGTTTGGATGAAGGGATGTGAGTTTTTGGGAGTGAAAGGCTGCGGCAAAGGGAGGTTTTGGGCTGAAAGTGTGTGAATGAGTGAATGGTTGTGTGAATGATGAATTGTGGTGCGGCAAGAGGTCATATATATAGGGGAGAGGTTAAGGCACGGTTTGGAATGATTTTAGGCAACAAAACTAAACCAAAACCTTAAGGGAAATAGGATTTAAAGTCAAAACCTAAGGGGAGAAGGCAAGGGACTTGCGGCATGTGCAGAAAATCAAAGGGAAGTGGTATGTTTTTGCGGCAAGGATAAATTCAAAGAGGAAAGGTCTTTTGGGACAAGGAAAAGTGTTTCCTTGCAGGTTTGGGTCCAAAATATAAAAGGGAAATAGGAACTTGGTCAGCAAGAAAGGAAAGAGGAGAGGAGAGTTGCGGCAAGGGTCCAAAAGGAACAAGGAAGCACTTCCTTGCACGGCAAGGAAGATATGGCTGGCATGTAGGTGCGGCTTCCTCCTTCAATTTGGTATTTAAAGTATCCCAATAGATCTAGGACTCCTCCTTGTAGTTAAAGCCTTGATAAAATAGGATTGAGAAAGTCAAAGGTCAAAGTAAAGAAACTTTGACTTAGTCAACCCCTCTTCTTCTTGGATTCCTTTTTCTTCTTGGATTCCTTTTTCTTCTTTGACTTGAATTAATTTTTCCTCTTCTCTTAGCTGATTCCTAGCATGTCTTGGTCTTCAATTTCGTCCATCTACTTTGCTCCAAGCATATGCTATCCAAAACTTGCCCAAAAATGCTCCAAAAGGCTCCAAAATGCACTTTCTTGATACTTTACCCTTTGGGACCTACAAACATACGAAAATAGCTTAAAATACTAAATTAAATACAAATAACTAACATAAATGCACGAGAACAAGCCTACTAATTCGCATAAATATGCTCATATCAGACGGCTGCTGATTTTGGGAGAGTCTATTTTGCTTCTTCCGTGAATTAGCACTTCCAGACTCTTCAATGCCATTACTACTGCCAGATATTTCGCTGGGCTTTAATTTTGAAAAGCCTTTGGAAACGCTTGAAAATCTTGAGTTTGCATCTCTATTTTCATGGCTGGTGCTGTTCTTTTTATGGTTTGGTCGCTTGGTTTTCAGTTCCTGCTAATTGAATATATGTTAGGAGCCAGGTTAGTGCAGTGTAGTAATAAACAAACTCCATAGGAATATTCCCAACCTGCTCATAGAAGTAAAGCCCATCGTTTATAGCAGACGCTAGCTCATTGGAAATGGTTTTTGATTCTTTATCATCATGTTTTGATCCTTTACCTACTCTACTATTCTGCACAGAAAACAAAGAAATGACTACTTATCAAAATGCTGCAGACATGAAATTAAAGTCTCATTTAACTGAAAAAAAACTAATCAAAGAAATGTATAAAAATATCAAAGGACCTTTCCATGCTAAAAACATAGTTTCAAGACACTTTTTGTTACTTAGTGGCATACCTGGGTGACAATTACAAGTCGCTGTACGTCCTGATCCTTGACTAGAATCTCATCATCTTCATCATCAATCCTTGGGCCAACACTGTCATATGAAAACATACAACAAGCAGTAAGCTCACATGCATATTCAACCGCATGACATAGTATTGTAACGCTACTGAAGCAAGAATGCCTAGCCAGGATAAGCCTGAATTCTTAGCCTCCAATTTAAGGAGAAAGCTCAAGTTCAGCGACCAGTTTTAGTCCACCAACAAAGAAAGAAAGAAATAAGCGAGGGAAATATATGAGCACCGGCACAGAGCCACGTGAATACAGATCACAAGGCTTCCAACACACAATTTTTCAAAATACAATTAAAACACTACTAAAAAAATGCCACCTGCTGTGAAAATGAATCTCACCCAATGTATTAAAAGCGTGATGCGTGGGCAAGGCGTCCGAGGGATAGCCCGGCCTAGGCATGAGGCGAAGCCTCACAGGACCTAAATTTTTTAATATATACACTGAGCGTACACATATATTATACTAAAAAAAAAGAAGATTATTAATCAATAATCACCCTGAGCACACACATATATTATAAATATATATGCATATTATATATATATATAAAATAGAGGATGAAAAGCACAATGAGCACACATATAACAATGCACGCAGATAGCACACACATCCATTATATAAAAAAGAAAATCAGAAAAAAAAAAAAAAAAAGGCAGAGAGATGATAATGCAAGGAAAAGGTATGAGGCAGTTAAAACCTACCCAAAATTTGGGTTTGGGAGTAAAAATTTAAAAAAAAAATTAAAAAAAAAAAAAAAAAAAGCCCCTCACGCCCACTCCCTCGAAACAGAGGCAGCAACCCTCACGCTCAGCCTCAGAGGACGCCTAGGCGCGCCCTGAGGCGAAGCACACCCCATTTCCCAAAACTGGGAAGAAAAAAATAACATGGTGATTGGTGCCCCTTTTTCAATCTGGGCTTTACAATATGAGTTTAGACCTACTTGGAAGTATGGAACAATTGAGATGATATTTGCATTCAATCAGGTAGATTTCCTATTACCTCAAATAATATTTAACCAATGTTGGGTTATTTCTTCATCACTAAGTACCCCACGAAATCTATTGGGGGGGCCAAATCCAGTGCTTATAGTTCTCATGGGTATGGGTGACTTTTTGCACTATAGCCCAAAGGGTGGACTAAGGGTTTGAATAGAGATAGAGACGCTGTTTTTGGTTTGCTGAAGTGTCAAGAGATAAAGGAAACTAGAAAGACATTGGAAGTGCATCAGTCAAATGAAAAAAACAAAAAAACAAAAAAAAAAGTTTAATACCTTCTAATAGGAGAACGATCATCCTTTATTATTTTCTGCTCAAGCTCTAGCTCTTCATCCAGCATAAATGTGTTTGCAAAATCGTTAGACATTGCAAGATTCTTCATATCCATATCTGAAGGCATGCCTTCAGCCCCATCATCATCATATCTTACAGTTTCAATTTCCTCTGAGTGGTATGGGCGGTCTGAGTAATGATCCATTTTGGGATCTGAGGACTTGCAATTTGATTTGGAAGTCAACTTTGCACTTAAAGCATTATTATAATCAGCAGATCCTAGTGATCCACCATCAACTTGAACATCATCAGTGCCAGGTATGGTGGCTGATGGCATGCATGACATCAATTTTTTTCCATCTGATAAAACTTCAACCTTTTCTTCGAAAGCTTTCCTTCTATCATTGCTCGCACTATTCTCAGGAGCATTGATATATCTATCTTCAACTTGAACCATGGGAGTTTGCGGCTTGGATGTTAACATTGAGTCTACAGAATCTGCAATCCACTTTGACCACTCATCACGTCTTCGTATCTTGTCAGCCTACAAAGACGAAACAACTCAAGTGCATGTCAGAAAAAAAAAAAAAAAAAAAAAAAAGATGCAACGCATTTCAAAAACATTCATAACTTGTCAACATATTTCCCAATTTCTCTGAATCATTTACAATGCTGTGCCAGATAACACAAGTGACCAATCAAAGTCAAATGCAGCATCTCAAACAATAGAAAGGCACAAACTAGGAAGAAATAAAAAGCAGACTTACAAATTTACAATAAGAAATTATTAGTACAAAGGTAATAACATACCAATTCAAACTCCACATCAATCCTTTTTTTTCGGTTACAAAACCGTAATAATTCTTTGATATATAGGGAGAGTATTCTCTAACCTACTGTGGGGTTACTAAACATAACATATCCATCAAATGAAATTGTTAGTGTATACATCATATCAATTATTTTCTTATGACTATAATGACATTCCTCTCCTACACATCTTCACAGGCATAAATATAGACAGGAAAAAGAGAACCAAGATGTATAATAAGAACACGAATTAAAACACAAAACAAAAATCTGAAATCAAGCAAAGTGAAACATACGCAAACCTAAAAGGTTGTTGAATAGGAAAACCAGTAAAGGAAGATTTTTCAGCAAAGACATTATATCTACCCTGTTAACGTAGGAGAAGAGAACTTAAACAAGTTATGCAGGTCAGAGAAATCAGACTAACTATGAATATACTTAAGTTTTATTAACTATGCCACTGAAGGCTGGAAGAGGGACGAAGAGAAGGGAAGAAAAAGTTGGATACTACAAGAATATAAATTAGAGAAAAAAGAAAGGAGAGAAAGAGAGATTCCATGCAAGCAAACAATGGACCGCAAAATTTGGTTGTCACTCCATAAAAAATATTAGGACATGCTATATTAAAATACCAAAGAGAAGAAAGAAGATTAACCTGCACTTCTACAGTAGTTGAACCCAGCAGCGAGTCCATGATGAATGCTATGTCTGTACACATTTTCTTAACCTATAACACACAATATCAAAATATAGCTTATTCACGTTATTGTCAGCTACAAAACAGGAAGACATATTAACTAATCTAATAGATCACACAGCTGACCAAAAGCAAAACTGGATCAGCATGTATTACCTTAGCTTCTGCAATATCTACTATGATTCCAAAACATACCCTTTTAAAGTCAGCAATGGTGGTTATTGGGACCCATCCTTGGTCATCCATCAATGAAATTAAGTAACGGTCATTCTTTAGATTTTCATCACTGCCAAAGAGAGATTAACAGTTAATTAATAATAAAAGAAATATTTGTATCATCTATACCACTATTTAAGAGAATACTCCCTGTCATTGTGTGTGAAACTTAGCCCTATTGCAAAGATAACTTTATTAAGTCATCTAAAATTTAGTGATAATTTTACCCTTACATACAGCGGCTGACAAACTAAGCAAAACAAAAAAGAAGAAGTTGCAGCTTGATTATATTTCAATTTATCAGCATATATCCTAAAACACGGATTAAATACCATTAGTTGAGGTATCTTATATGCTTCACCAATTTAGAAGACCTGTGAAATATAAACTATCAAATTCTTTCTTTTTGGAATTTTCACTATTCTTTGTAGAGAGGGTTGAGAATGTGTGATTTCATTATTGACAAAACTTCCTTCCATGCGTTAAAACATAATAATCATGCCATGCGGTACAATAAAGTTCAAAATGTTCAATAATGGTTTCTCTAATTAAAGCATTGGGATAACATACATTGATATCGAAAGCACGTTGGAGAGATAAGATCATCATTAAGGTTATCTTTTCGTATCAGCCGTTCTATTCTTCCAGACTATTACATTTTGGTTTCTAGGTTTCTTTTTGTAGCTTTGAATAAAAAATAAAAAATAAAAATTGGAAAGATAAGAAATCTATCAAGATTGTAAAAATTCTTCTAAGAAAACTTATTTTGATATTACATCTTCAGGATTGAACGAATACAGCATCTCAATCAACAACAAATGAATAGCTTTTTTAGCTTCTATTTCTCCTTTTGAGTACAATGATATATTTTACAATAAAGGGAGGGGGGATTTCGGCTAAGCCACACAATGGGCAACCTAATTTGGTATCGAATTCGCCATCTACGAGATTCGAACCTAAGACCTCTCACTTACAAGTGAAGATGAATACCACCATAGTTGATCATAATTATGCTAAAAAGGAAAGCTTTCTCAACAGTACAATGCAAACACATATATGCACTAGCTTGCAAGCAGTGCACAAACACCGAGATTGGCAAGAAAAAAGACTTTCTTAAACAAATTACCTGAAATAATACTCTATTTGCTTTATAATATTGTCCCTCAACGACAATGTATGTGTTTCTGAGGGCGGTAATGGAGCCCCTGGATTTAAAGGATGTGGCACAAAGCTAGGAGGATGAGGTCCCTTAATTGCGGAAAGTGGTGGAACTGGAAGATAGCATATGGGTGCAGGTCCTGTGTAATTGAGATAAATCATTGTGGAAAGAATCTAATCCTGAACAACGCATATATGCAAATAAAAAATATTGTTCATAAACGCAAAATAAAGAAGCAGCGCTCGATTGTTAGGAGATTCATTCAAGATACTGATTTCTCCTTTTTTAGAAAAGCAAAATTCAAGTTTATTGCTGACACTGGAAATAGTCAAAATACCAATGGAGAAATAGAAAATTGCAGAGAAATAAAAAAAATATATATAACTGAAACCAAAATAAGACAGCTCAGCACCGGTATGACAGAACTACCAGGAATGCTTGGGCCGACCATGAACCCTGGGGCTGGACCAAAAAACTGAGGTCTTAAGAAAGGCCTAGGTCCAACACCCTGTTGCACAGGAATGTTCTCTCTGGGGTTGAATGCTCTCTGTTGATGCCAAGTATGATTCCAAGGGCCACCGGGTTCTTGCATATTGCGTCTTCTAGTAGAAAAATTGACACCATAAGCATTTGGATTACTTCGTGGCTGAGGTTGAACTGGTTGCACAAAATTTGGCACTGGGGTCTCAAATCCAGATTTTACCATATGAATCCCAACAATTGGAATGGGTCCAGCGTATGGCTGGTAAGCATACCCAGAAGCCGGAATGTGGGGTTGTACCATGGTATGAAAAACAGTAGGAAGTGGTTGTTGATGGTAGGGTACGGGAACTGGAAAAGGAGGTGCAGCATTTGGGTTGCGCCTAGGACCTTTTTCGTGATGTGATGATGAATGCTTGTGCGAAGCGTTAGAGTTTCCAGACTCATTCAACTTCTGCATGACTAATCCCTGGATGACAAAGCAGAACATATAAAGGCAAATACAGTTAGCAACTAGATGAACTGAAGTAGCATGTACGAAATTTCTCTTTCTTTTAGCATGTAAGAAATTTCTCTTTCTTTTAGCATGTACGAAATCTCTCTTTCTTTTTTCAAAGAATAAGGTAACAATTTTGATGAACAGGTCACAGGCCCTAGCATAAAAATTTCCAAAAACCCCCCTCCAAATACTATTAATTAATTTTTATGTCTCTCTAGACATGTCAACAACAGGACCAAAATAACAAAAGGTTCAATTCTTCTATTACAGTTCCTTGACAAATTGTAAAATCACTTTTACAAGAGAAGAACTATCTAATGCCAAAACAAAATAGGAAACAATAACCCCGAAGCATGACATTACTATCTAATGCAAAAACAAAATAGGAAACAATAACCCTGAAGCAAGACATGCTTCACTGGTGTATAATTCCAGTGTCAAAAGAGATCAAGGCATTCATAACATAGCACAAGAATATATTCTAATAAATTAACCAGGGGTGGCTGGAGAGAGAGAGAGAGATTAAAGCATGATGTGCCAGTTTGAAGACAAAGCAAAATTCTTATTCAGCAGTCTATATAGAAAGAAAAAAAATTCCCGGGAATTCCACAACGTGACCATTTCAGATACATGGTTTAAACATATGTATGTTTGTAATACATATACATGTATAATTATTAATCAATATTGCTTACATTACATGCATACAAATATTTAAATGAAATTGGTTACGCTCCAACATTTTTCTTTTCCTTAAACAATAATCACCTTGAAGACAACATTTCCACAATAATGGTTATATTGATTACTGCAAAATTTTATCAACTGGATAAAGGATTAGATAAAACATATATCTACTGCAAAAGTCGAAATCAAGAACAGAAGCAATTGGGATTCATTTGTAAAACGTTGGTTTAGAACAGCAATCTATTAATTCCCTCGGGACCCAATTTCTTCATTTTTCTTTTCGACTTCATTCAGATCAGGTGGTTAGATAAACATACATGTAGGAAATTTTATTTCTTATTAAACAAGATTATACTCTCTAGTTCCTTCACTCAAAATTATACTATTCTTTCGATGGGTGCTGGGGAAAAAGCAGCAATGGGAGTACAGCTACATCAGTTATGGCTGCAAGCTCCACAGGAATAATTGGAGGTATCCTCCATACTTTGAGGGATTTCCAAAACAGTTTGATAGTTTAATACGTTAATTATTCAAATTTCTTCTCGGAGAGTAAAGATTGATGAATTCGCAATGCATGTTCCGTACATTATAATTTTACACATTTCAAACAAGTACCAAACAGCTTAACTGGAATTACCTGCGCAGGCGCGGGCAGGGGAGACAGCTGCACAGCTGGCGGCTTTGCAGCAGCATCCAGACTCTTGGGCCTGTGCGCATCGGCCAGAGCAGGCCAGGATTCGGCGGCCATGACGGGAGCATCAAGGGAGACCAGAGTCTTCCATGGGGACTTGGGACCGCCGCCATTGTCATTTAGGTCCCTCTGGTCTTCCCCAACTTCATTCTCAGCCATCACCATCACTCCCACCGATCTCACCAAAACAAAACTCCTCTCCTTTCCCTTCCTTTCCTTTCAATAGATTACTGATGGAGGGGGACAAGAGAGAGGAGAGTGTCACTGTGTCAGTGGCAAGGGTGTAAAATTGAGGCCAAGAGAGGCGCTTGGGCAGGAATATCAAGGTCTTGGGGGGCTACCGAGAGTAGCTGCAGGGTTTTGTACTGTTTCATTCCGACATTGGTTTGGTGGGAGTTAGGGTTTTAGGGGGAATGAGACAGTTGTGGTTGCGATCGCCGACGAAAGCAATTGCGCTCAAGTCTTGAAAATGCTGCGCGTGTGTGCTACTGTGTAGGTTTCGGCTCCATTTATATGAGGATTTAATGATGCCGAGTCAAAGGGTGTTTGTCTATTGGCAGATGACGGCTTCGGCTGGTTCGGTTTTTATTTTTTAATAAAAAAAATAAAAATAAAATTACTGTTCGATTCGATTTAGTTTGGTTTGATTTTATTTTCTTTTTTTCGGTTTGGTTTTTTTATTTTTACTAGCAAAGGCCACACTTTGTGTTTTTTTTCTGTTTTTTAAATATTTTCTTTTCAGTTTTTTTTTTTATGAGAGAAATTATTTGTTTTTGACAAGTTCGCAAGCATCCAAAAAAATAGAGGTTGCAGATAGGAAAGAGAGATAATGAGATTAGAGGGTATAGATAAAGTGACACAATTGTGAGGTTTATTAAGAAAAAGTAAAAACTTGTTTGTGCAAATTACTTCAATGCCCACATTTTTCCTAATATCTTCTTTTAGTTTTGTATTAAAGGGTATAGTAGTAATTTTATTAGTTTTTAGTTGACAAATAATGTTTTATTAATATGTAGTTTAGGTTAAAGAGTATAATAGTAATTTTATTATTTTTGGTTGACAAAATTGTTTTATTAATATATAGTTTAAATAAAACACGAAAGTCATAGGGGACTCAGCTCGCGAGGGGTGTTGGGCTTTAGCACGCAAGGTAGAAACCATTGAGAACGTTAATGAGCCCGCGAGCCTCCCAACTTCATCCCTCCTCCTCCTACTAATTCCAGCTTGGTGGCAGGTGTAAGATGAAAGTGCACCCAAAAAAGCATCCATTGGTGTTCTTGCAACATCAACGATTAAATATGGAAAAAAAATTGAAACTTAGAAAACCCAGAAATGCACACATTGGTGTTCTTGCAACACCCAGAAAAAGCACCCAAGTAGAATCAATAGTATTAAATATAAAATAAAAATAAAAATAAATTGAAACTTAGAAAACCACTATAAATTCGACTACAGCGCCTTCACCATGAAATTAACAAAATATTATGAATTTACAAACAAATCTACGGAACTGGATCCCCTCCTGAGCATAGGGTGGGGATCCTCCTGACCGGGCCATCAGGGCCCTTGAAATTTGATCCAACGGTTATAATAATTATAACTTTTAGTGGATCCCCTGTTTGTAGCCGTTTGATCAAATTTCAAGGACCCAGATGACCCGGTCAGGAGGATCCCCACCCTATGCTCAGGAGGGGATCCAGTTCCCAAATCTACCACTTTAATTGGTGTCCCTAAGAAAGCTATGGACATTTGCTAGCTAATCTTTGGCTTAGGTCATATACATTTAGAATAACCTTGTGATCCTCCTACAACCGAATTAATACTTCAAGTCAATAACTGCATTACAAACCAAGAAAGCAAGTCAACGGAACGAAACACTAAAAAACAATTTTATCACAGCCTGAAATTGACTCACCTCATCAAGATGATCTTAAAACTGAAAATCAAAGTAATTTCTTGTCACAATTTTATCAAAAATTCTGTTATGTATTGATGTGGCATATAATTACGACTCTCAAACCTAATCAAATATTGACATGTGAATTAAATATATTTAAATAAAAATAACAATTTCTATTTTTGTATAATTAAAAGCTTGAAAAAAAAAAAAAGGGAAAAAACCCCTCCCACCTGAGCACAACCACGCCTGCACAACAACATTTGTGGGCGATCTTCAGGCGGGGGCGATAAGTTGGAACTCGCTGTTGTAGCTAATGATGTGGGTAACGACGATGGGGCTATTAGTGCAACTGTCGTCGACTCGGCTCAGGGTGGCTATTGGGCAGCACTTGGCTTCGCCACCAAATTCCTATCCACATCGAAATCAGAATCGAAACAGACGATGAAGACTGCGGCTTCGAATTGACGGCAGAGGATTCCGGTTTCATGGGTGGTGGCTTCTTTTCGACAACGAATGTTGAAGACGAGGTCTTCGGAGGTAGAGCCTCTCTAGATCGGAATCTGACCCATATATGGATTCCTCATCTTCCCTTTTCTTCCTCCGACGAGACTTCCTCTTCTTCCGATGAAGAAGCTGTCAGCAGTTTGTCCAGCGGAGACAGGCGCTTAGGAGGTATGGAAGAAGCTGTCGGCAGATCGTTTCCTTTGAATTTTTTCTAAGTTTTTCAAATTTGGTTTTCTTTGAAATTTCTGGGTTTTTGAAATTGGGAAGGGTCTAGAAGAATTTTTTTTTTCTTTGTTTTAATTAACAAAAAACTTGTTTGTTTTCATCATTTAAATATTTTTAGTTTACATGTCAATATTTAATTAGAATTTGAGACCTGGTTATATTCTACATTAGCATATAACAATTTTTTTTTTACAGAATCATGATGGAAGAACCATATTAATTTGCAACACCTATTTTTTAGAGACTACATAGATCAATTTTCAATTCCAATGACCTATATAATAATAAAACACACATTTTCAACATCCTGATGAGGTGGTTCGATTTTAAGAACTATTTGTGACAAAAACCTATACAATAATAAAACACACCTCTACCATCTCCTCAATATCAAAATGTTGAAAAGACAAAAATGCAAGGTATTGAACTAATGAAGACTCTACATTCCAAATTTCCAATCACGCTGATAGAAACAACAATTAAAGCAAAATGGTAAGGACCAAATTCTAGGGAGAAGGCGTAACACACTTATATATAAACGTCTTCCTGTTAGTCCAAGTGATTCTAGAATCTCAGTACATTATCAATGCATGAGCAACGTAGGGTTGCATAATATGATAGAAATTATAGGCAATGATGATGTGGCTAGTTGGGTATGTGAAAGTCTTTTTGCAAATTCAAACAAAATTTCATTATATATCTCAACATATCCTTTAAATGAACCTAAGATGAACAACCAATTCCATGCGGTTCCAAACACCACCAATACCATTTCAAGGGAATAATGACATTTTGGGTGATGAGCAACCTACTAAAGTTCCTCAAGACAATGCCCAATTTAGTGAGACTCTAGTAGATGCAAGTTTTGAGTTCACTTATGATTATCATGACAATGCTCATTCAGATAATGTGCAGTGTAATGATGCCAATTTTAATCTATTGTCATTTCATCGTAATAAGTATGCTAATATTGCATATTGAATATAGATGGAGATATTGTGGTCGGATAATTGTACTCAAGTAAGAAAGAGTTCATATGATATTGAACTCTCTTGCAGATTTTAAAGGTATATTAGTACTTCTCGTTGGGCACATTCTATAAAGGATAAGATAGTATTAATAACATGGGGTAAATTGTTGTTTGACCCCCTAAACTATCACACCAATTGAAATTGACCCCCTAAACTATTTTTTTGGTAAATTAACTTCATGAATTATTTAAAATTAGTCAATTAACCTGACACACCCCGACCAGGAATGTCAACTAGGACTCCGAATCGAGCTGTGCTGGCCGACACCTGGAAGGTGACGAAGCCATAAAGTGTAGTGATGTGAAAAATATGAATAAATTTAAACCTAAAAGTGCCTAAATACAAGAGTGCATTATGAGCGGGAATAAACCTAATTCACACGTGATGACAGAGCAAAAGTACAGTACAGTAAAATAGGGTGAGAATTATACCATCGATGGTAATCATTTGCACCAAGATTTGCCAATAATCATCGTCGGTACGAAAACTCTGCTACTGGATGGGCGAAAAACAAGGGTGAGTGGGCCTGAAAATAAAGTTTTAATAAAAACCTTTTGAAAATGTTATAACCCCTCATCGTAAAACCTGTATAGTTTCCAGAAAATCATACTACGTAAGTATGAAAAACCAATGCATAAAAGCAGTGACAACAAAAGCATGCCATGTCACAATATCTCAGCAAAAATAAATGTAAGTCAAGTGAGAATAAATCAACTAGCGTGCCAGTCGGAGTCACCTAATTTGACCTGTACGACTGGACCTATTGCTCATCAGTCTATATTAGCACACGAGTCAGAGTCACCTAATGTGACTTGTACGACAGGGCTGGGTGTAAATATGTACGCTTTACTGCTACGATCACGTGAAGGCTAGCGATAAATCGTCGGTCACCTACGAGTAGGAGTCACCTAATGTGACTTGTACGACAGGGCTGGCACCAAACTTGGATCCAAGGCGAGCGTACGGTGAGGGAGGTGAACATCACGTTAAGGATTGGCCCTAGCCCGGGGCGGGAGCACTAACACCGGAGCGCAACAATGATGAACACTAAATGAATATATGCATGTTAATACGATGCAACAATTGCAATCACAAAGTTAACTCACCTGAACTTACCTGCGCATTTCGTAGGATCGTTTGGCATTTCACAATTTCATAACAACGCAACATTTTAAATATAACATTATTTAATCATGGCATGATATGCATAACTGACACACCCCGACCTGGAAGGTCCACTAGGATTCCGAATCGAGCTATGATGGCCGACACCTGGAAGGTGACGAAGCCATAAAATGTGTTGATGTGCAAAGTGTGAGTAAATTTGAACCTAATTGTGTCTAAATATCAGAGTGCGCTGTGAGCGGGTATGAACCCAATTCACACGCGTTGGCAGAGCATAAGATTAGTGCAGTAAGATAGGGTGAGAATTATACCAACAAAAGTATCATCTACACCCATATTTGCCACGACTCCTCGTCGATCTGAAGCTCAGCTACTAATATCTGGAGGGGCGCAAAACAAAAGCGTGAGCGGGCAAAAACAAAGTCTTTCGAAAATCATTTTATATCCCCTCGTCGTAAAACCTGTATACTTTCCCAGAAAATAGTATGTACATATAGTAAATCTCATCTGAAAACCATCATCGTCAAAATATGTAAACGAATCATGAATATGCCATGCCATGCCACTAAATCATCAGGTAAGTAATTCAAATGCAATAATAACTGTAACAGCTCGTCAGCTGAACTCTAGCTCATAAATCATGCCTGCACAAGAGTCGAACCCACTTATAGTGGTCTATACGACAGGACCGGTGTAAAATAATACGCTCTAGTGCTACAATCACGTGAAAACTGTGCGAATGATCGCGGGTCACCTACGAGTCGAATCCACTGAAAGTGGTCTATACGACAGGCATGTGCACCTAACTTGGATCCAAGATGAGCGTGTGGTGCTGGAGGTGAACATCACGTGAAAGACTATGCCCCTAACCCTGGGCGGGAGCACTAACACCGAGGTGCAGGTTAATGAGCTCTCAATGCATCTCATCATACTTTTCATAACTCAACTTCTTATTAATAAAACATAATCTTACCTGGAACTTACCTGAGCGCCCACAGCACCAACAATCGTGCGCATACAATTTCTAATTGCATAAACAAAAGTACATATGTATTGGCATGGCATTTCATTAATAAAAGCATTTAAAAATGCAATTTATGGGAAAAATACGTAGTATATAGGTATATACGGAAAACAAAAGCCCACTCACCTGGAGTCCGCGCTACGACTTTCTAACACAATCATCGAGGCGTCCCAAAACAATCGGCGCCTAAAACAATTATCAAACTACAACTTAGAACTCTTAACCATAGAATACGTAAATCGTATAAAACATAACCTAAAGGATATTCTAGAATCATTTGAAACCCTTAAATCAAAAGTCAACCGTCGATCAAAGATCGACAGTAGGGTCCACATTCCCACTTACACAAACTGGAATATCTGTAACTGCGATCTCTGATCCGTAACTTCCCAAGATGCACATTATGCTCCTAGAGCAACATACTAAAATTTCGTTACAATCCAACGGTCGGATCTCCGCCAATTGCCAAAACCAAGAGTCAGTTCACATTTTATTTTATGAACTTTCAAACTCAATTCGGGGAAGATCCGTACATCGGATTCCCGATCCGTAAGTTCCTACATTCTTTAAATATTACGTACTACCACGTACCAACGTTTGGTGACGATCCAATGGTCAGATCGTCGGTTCATATTTTCACCTAACCATGAATCGTAACGAACTTAAGTTCAAATAACCAATCTACGACAATCAACTATCAAAACTGAACCTAGGATGTTAAACACAGCCTAATAATAACATTGGCGGCCCACTGGCCACGCGCCGCCGTGGGTGGCGGTCGGCCGCCCCGACTCGCCGAAAAACTCAACTATTTTTAAAAATTCTCAAAAATTGCAGAATTGAAGATCTCAAAGAGAGGAACAACTTTCATACCTTTGGCCTAGAAGGGCTCCAATTTCACCAAAACCGTACGAAACCCTTGTTTTTGGGTGTTTTCGATCCGTCTCCAAAACAGCTCTGCCGCTCCAAAACTTGTTTGGGCTTTGTTCTAGGCCTCAAGAGGAAGCTAGGGGTGGTGGTAATTGGAAGAAATCATTTCACAATCGATGGAACTCACACAAGGAAGCCGCGCACCCACGGGTGCGGGTTTGATGAAACCACCACCAATTTCCCTAATTTTTTAGGTGAAACATGAAGAGGGAAGGTCAATATGAGGATTGGGAGTGGTTGTTTGGCTCAATTCGCTGGAAAAAGGTGTAAAATCGTTGGAAATGTGTGTGTAGCCGACCGGGTCGGATCCAGGTCGTGGATCCCCCGAGTCTCACTCTCTATCCTTTCCTTCCTTTTTCTTCTTCTTCTTCTTCTGATTGGTCTGCTTTCTTTCTCTCTTCACCCCACTGGGCAGTGCCCATTCCCTTTTAATTTTCTTTCCTTTCAATCTGTGCCATCCATTTCTGTTATTCCTTTAATCTGGGCCGTCCATTTCCATAAAAATTCCAGATTTTCTAATATAATAAATTCTGAAATGCCCAAACTTCCAACGTTAATAACTTCTTCGATATAGCTCCAAATCACGAACCGTCTGTGCCCACGCGTCCGTAGCGATGAGTACTACGAAGATATGCCAAGAAAACAAATCTTAGGTGACACGACACCGCCATTAACCTCAGTCAATACACATGCCTCAAGGGCATTTTTGTAAAATCCTTTATTAAAAATTTAAAAACTCTTAAAATCAGGGACGGGCTATCACAATCTCCCCACCTTAAAAAATTTCGTCCCCGAAATTTAAAACCATTTGCTAACAAAGGTAGTGAAAAGACAGTAAGGAAATAAATGTTCAAAGAAGATATCAAGTTAGAGTGGTTGCATAAAAGAGAATGTCATTCCGTCGTGATCGGAGTGCAGTGATTCCTCTTTCATGCCCCCAGACTCCTACCTTTCTTCTTCTTCAGCACCACATTACAATCCAAAACCTTTCTTAAAACATGGTTTTAAAGAAATTGGCGTATGAAAACAGAACCTAAAATAGTTCTACGAAAAACCAAGACTCTGGACATAAATGTATAATAATGTTGGGTTAAGTCCAACCATAAACAAACTAGTGACTGTAAACGAACCTAAACGTTAACTTGCTTAACGAATACAACAATTAATTATCAATATTACGGTCTGCAACCCGTATTACTAACAATTCACTGTCATCTCGCTAAGCAAGTAACAATTCCCGGAGGTGCACTAATACCATCATGCCCCCCTTGGGAAATACACATACCTCGTCCTAACAAAACTCGTTCGTGCTCCGATACTACCTTCTCGAATCATAAAATCATTAGCCAATAATCTTTCTATAATAAACTCTTGCTCAATCAATCACCTGCTTGCAGTACTCAGCTGCCACTTATGTAATATGAACAGTGTCTCCAAATCAATCCTCTGCAGTATCATACCCAAACCAAAACTTGTAACCACAGCTACAAGCACTCAACACAAGGATAAGGGTATGTCATTGAAGGAAAAATTTTGTCCTAGCTAAGAACATGTGAGAACATTTGAACACATATGCAAACTAATAACACTTTAAAGTAGGCATGCATTCAAAAACAATTCTAAAACCCATGACTTTCAAAGCCTAGTGAATGGTGAACCAAGAGACTCTCTAACAACATTAAAGAGAAGGAAGGTTTTTGAGATTCATTACCCTTGAAGCTCATCCTTGTTTACACAAGGGATTCACCCAACTGGAGGGCCTTCAAGTCACCTCCTAGCTCCTTGAATCTTCCTTGTGATTTTCTTCCTTTTGAATGCTCCTCTTGCTCCTTGAAGATGTAAGGAAAGGATCTCCAAGAACACTAAAGATTTAGTGTCTCTAAGTCTCCACACCAAGGATGTAGTGTGAAGAGAAGATGGATGACTTAGAGAGATTTTGATGCTAGTGAAACCCTCTCTAAGTGGCCGGCCTCTTTTGTGAAAAAGGAGAGAAAATGTTTCTCTTCTTTTTCTCTAGAAAACCCTAATGAGGTTATGGATATAAAGTTGCCTTTATACCACCTCACATGTGAGTGGCACACTTGCAATTAACCCAAGTTGGGTACCACTCACCCTAGGCCGGTTTTGACTTTGTTTTTGGGTTAATTTCCATTTAGTTTTAGTTGTCACACAACCTAAACTCAATGGGCCTTGTGGACCAAAAACCCTTTTGGGCCCCGAAACCCAAAACCAACTTAAAAGCCCAATACGAACCTTTCGTAAGATTAATTAACTAATTAATTAATCTTGACCATTCTCAATTAAACTATTTAATTGCTTATCCATCTCATTTATATTTCTTCACTTTCATCCTTACTCGGTGTACGATCCATTAGGTTCCAATTAGCGAGGCAGTGGGCGATTGTTACTCTTAACGATCGATTGCGAATTGAAACTACATTTCAATTCTCCCTTTGATGAAGATTAGTGTTAGCTAATCCTCAGGGCTTCCACAAACCATGAGTGACACCTAGCAGTATGTCATGGCTACCCAAGCTAAGTAGAAGTGGTTGGAGAACCTATCCAGTTACAATTACAATGCAATACGGTCCTTCTCTAATATAATACTCTTGATCACATTGTTTAAGTGATAGTTTATTTCATGTCTACTATCCAATGTGAAACTTCTCTATATGATTCATTTGAATATGACTTGAAACATATTTCCTAAGTCATATTCGTATGCTTTGGCCAAAGACTCCTGAATCATATCTCAGAGTATTCTCCTTCCACCATGGAAGGTTAGAGATCCCTTGTTGTGCATTCATATGCCTACATGACTAGATAGCTTGACCCCAACAATGCCGTGGACACTCTCGATGGAATGCCTTTGACATGATCAAAGATCAAGGACCTAACCATTAGACATCTATGATGCCTCAGGTCAAAGGACTACTTTGCATATTGCAACTTACGAGTTCTTACATGACATGTATGTTCGAACTCTCTTTTGATCGTTGTTTAGTGTACTCGATTACCTTTCGAGCACCTATGTGTTTGTCTCAGTGTCCAACACTAAATGACTTGAGACTAGTCATACTCACGCTTGAGTTAACATAACACATACTAACCTTAGCGGATTGTCAATGCCCAATTGGCAATCCTATGGCTAGGAACGTTTTAGGAATGAACATAAGAGAAAGGTCTCATTAATCTAACTTACTTAGATCACTTCTCTCTTAGACTAAATACATTCCTTGGATTCCCTTATTGCTTAAACATATAATCCAATAAATAATGATTAACAATAAGCTTTGCCCTTCATTAAACAATACAATAGTTTAACATAATAAGTATTCCAAAAGCTATTACATCAAATGAGTGGCTTTGTGGGCATACTTCCAACAATCTCCCACTTGCACTCAAAGCCACCTTCCCATGTATCTAATACCCATCTTTTCCATGTGGCGGTCAAGTTGGATTTGAGACATTGGCTTCGTCAGTGGATCTGCTACGTTATCAGCTGAGGCAACCTTGAGGATGTTGACTTTCCCCTCGGCAGCATATCTTCTAATGATATTAAAGCGTCTGTCAAAATGCTTGTTCTTTTGATGAGCCCTAGGTTCCTTGGCTTGAGCTATCGCCCCACTATTATCACAGTACAAGGTTACTGGTGATGTAATGGTTGGAACCACTCCAAGTTCAGTAATGAACTTCTTCCTCCAGAACGCTTCTTTGCCGGCTTCAGCTGCAGCGACATATTCAGCCTCCGTCGTGGAATCAGCAATTACATCTTGTTTCTTGCTTTTCCAGCTGACAGCCCCACCATTCAGAGTGAACACATATCCGGAGTTGGAACTTCTATCATCGACGTCAGATTGGAAATCTGCGTCTGTATAGGCTTCCACTCGCAACTCTGTTGCTCCTCCATAAACGAGGAACATGTCCTTAGTTCTTCTTAAGTACTTAAGGACCGTCTTGACAGCTGCCCAATGTTCTGATCCTGGGTTCGATTGATATCGACTAGTGATGCTCACAACATATGCGATATCAGGCCTTGTGCATATCATGGCATACATGAGACTTGTTGGAAATGTGCCCTAAAACCAATCATATGATGATACTTTACGGACATTTCACATGTTAAACTAATCTAGTTTAATATAAAGGGCAAAGATTATTGTTTCAAGCTATCTCATATAAATGTTATGTGCTTAAATGATAAGTCCAAGGAATATGCTATTAGGAGAATGTAATCTAAAGAAGTTAGATTCATGAGACCATTCTCTTTTGTATACATATCCTAAATGTTCCTGATCATAGGATTGCCAATTGGGCATTGACAGTCCGTTAAGATCAGTACGTGCTATGTCTTCTCTTAGGGAGAGTGACAGGTCTCGAGTCATTGGTGTGAATGACACCAAGACAAGCATGTAGGTGCTCGATAGAGAATGAGTCCACTGAACGCGATCAACGAGGAGTTCTCATATTCATGTCATATGAGAACTCATGGTTGGGATAATGCAAAGTAGTCATTTGACCTGAGGCATCACAGTTGTCTTGTGGTTAGGTCCTTGATCTTTGACTATGTCAAAGTCACTTCGTCAGAGGGTGTCCACGACATAGTTGGGGTTAAGCCACTTAGCCATGGAGGCAAGTGAATGCGCAACAAGGGATCTCTAACCTTCAAACTGTTTGAGGGAGAATACTCTATGATATGATTAAGAATCTCTGGCCAGAGTATGAATGAGATTGAGGAAGTCGTTCCAAATCACATTCAAGGTAATCATATAAGTAAATGAATCACGTTGGATAGTAGACATGAATAAACTATCAAACCAAACAATGTGGTCAAGAGTATTGTATTAGAGAAAGACCGTATTGCATTGTAATCCTAAACTGAATAGGTTCTCCACCTCTTCTAATTAGCTTGGGTAGCCATGATACACTGCTAGGTGTCACTCATGGTTTGTGGAAGCCCTAAAGATGTATAATCATTTAAGGGAGAATTGAAAGTATGTTTCAATTCATAATCGATCGTTAAGAGTAACAATCGCCCACTGCCTCTCTAAGAGGAACCTAATGGATCGCACACCGTGTAAGGTAATGATTGAAGGATATAATGAAGATGAGTAAGGACAATTAAATAGTTTAATTGTATGTGGCAAGGATTAATTAAAAGTTAATTAATCTAGAACGAAAGGTTCGTTTTAGGCCTTAAGTTAGTTTTGGGTTTCGGGACACAAAAGGGTTTTGGTCCACAAGGCACATAATGTTTAAGTTGTGTGACAACTAAAACAAAATGTGCAATTAACCCACTAACAATAGAGAGGCCGGCCATGATTAGAGAGGGAGTGGGTTTTGGACTTATTACAAGTTTGCCACTCCAATGAAGGGAGGTATAAATATGACTTTATAGCTTTTTCTTCATTAGGGTTTTCTTTGAGGAAAGATGAGAGTTTTTGGCTCTCTCTTTCTCTCTAGGGAGGCCGGCCACCATGGGGGAGTTTACTAGCATCTAACTCCTCCATGGCCACTCATCTTCTTCCTCAACCATCCTTGGTGTCGAAACTTAGAGGTCTCCAACTTTGGTGACTTTTGGAGAAACCTATTCTTCCATCCACATCCAAGAAGGCATGGATCCAAGAAGCAAAGTTCTTCCACCTTCATCCATGGAACCAAGGAGCAAGGTGACAAAGGAAGAAGGCCCTCACATGGGTGATTAACCTTTGCTAAGCAAAGAGGTACTTCAAAAGTATAAAGTTTCTCAACTCTTTTTCTTAGATCTTGAGTTGAGTCTTGGTTCACCATTTCTACTAGGCTTTGAATTTCATGGGTAATGTTTTGTTTTGAGTGCATACAAGCATGATTCTGCCTTTAATTGTTAATTGCATGCCATAGATGTTGCTCAAATGAACATGTTTTTCACAAATTTTCCTTCAAGACTTCCTATGGCGGAAGCATAAGGAATCCTACTCATTTGCCGTATTTCTTCAGGATTTTTCGGTCCCATGGATTTAGAAAGGTGAATTCCATGTCTCACAGGAAGAAGACCTTTCTTTGATTGTTCCATTTGGAACCTACTTAGCACCTTATCTATGTACATAGATTGGGATAATCCAATTAATTTTCTGGATCTATCACGATAGAGCTTTATCCCAAGCACATAAGATGCATCTCCCAAATCTTTCATGTGGAAGGTTTTGGACAACCACACTTTTACAGAAGAAAGTACTGCAGTGTCATTCCCGAATAGTAATATGTCATCTACATATAACACTAGGAATACAACTGCATCCCCAACGACCTTTTGATAAACACAATTGTCGTCTTCGTTTTGAGTGAAACCAAATGATTTGATTTCAGTGTCAAAACGAATGTTCCAGCTCCTGGAGGCTTGCTTAAGTCCATAAATGGACCTCTGAAGCTTGCATACCTTAGTCTTTTCAGACTTGGACACGAAACCTTCGGGTTGAGTCATATAGAGCTCTTCTTCTAGGTAGCTGTTCAGAAAGGCCGTCTTCAAGTCCATTTGCCATATCTCATAGTCATGGTACGCAGCTATAGCAAGCAAAATCCGAATGGACTTAATCATGGCTACATGAGAGAAGGTTTCTTCATAGTCAATCCCTTCTCGTTGCATGTAACCCTTGGCTACTAGTCTAGCCTTATAAGTCTCCACGTTCCCATCAGCGTCTATCTTTCTCTTAAAGACCCATTTGTTTCCAACAGGTACTATACCTTCTGGAGGGTCTACAAGAGTCCAGACCTGATTGTGATACATGGAATCCATCTCGGATTTCATGGCCTCTTGCCATCTCTTTGAATCAATGTCGGACATTGCTTCAGTGTAGTCTCTAGGGTCTTCCTTTGTGTCATTGTCACCTAGAAGGTGCAACTCTCCAAAGTCGTTATCCAAGCCATACCTCTTAGGTGGCTTGCTGACCTGTTCGGATCTACGTGGAGCTAGGGTTTCAGGAACAGGGTTGTCAACTTGTTGAGTGCTTGTTTGTGGTTCATCATTAATCTCATTAATTTCCATCATTTTACTTGTGGTTCCTTTGAGAACAAATTCATCCTCTAGAAACTTAGCAGTTCTGGCGACAAAGACTTTCTGGTCATCAGGATGGTAGAACTCATATCCCATAGTTTCTCTAGGATATCCCACAAAATAGCACCTAACTGATCTTGCTTCAAGCTTAGTAGCTTCAAGCTTCTTGACATATGCTTCACAACCCCAAATCTTAATATGATTAAGACTTGGCTTTCTTCCATGCCATATCTCATAGGGCGTATGTGAAACTGACTTGGAAGGTACTCTATTAAGCAAGTAAGCTGCTGTATATAGAGCGTATCCCCAGAATGTTACTGGTAGATCTGCGGAACTCATCATAGAACGAACCATGTTCATCAAGGTTCGATTTCTCCTTTCAGAAACTCCATTAAGTAGTGGAGTTCCCGGTGGAGTCCACTGTGATATTATTCCACACTCTTTGAGATAATCTAGGAACTCGTTACTTAGATACTCTCCCCCTCGATCTGATCTTAGGATCTTTATCTGCTTCCCAGTTTGCTTCTCAACTTCATTCTTGAATTCTTTGAACTTTTCAAAGGATTCTGACTTGTACTTCATAAGATACACATAGCCAAACCGAGAGTGATCGTCGGTGAATGTGATATAGTAGGAGAAGCCTCCTCTCGATGTAGTGGACATAGGTCCACATACGTCAGTGTGGATTAACCCTAGAATTTCAGTGGCACGCTCTCCCTTCCCAGTGAATGGAGATTTGGTCATCTTCCCTTTCAAGCAACATTCACAAGTACCCATTTGGTCATTACCTAATGGGCGGAAATATCCATCTTTCGACATCTTGCGAATCTTATCAAGGCTCACATGTCCAAGTTTAAGATGCCACATCTTTTCTTGGTTAACTTCTTCTCTTGCCCTTTTGGGTTTTGAGGTATTCCCGCTTTCAATACAGTGCATTCCACTACTTGTCTCTAGATGAAAAAGTCCCTCTATCATTTTACCATGAGAGATAATACGACCGTTCAAGTATAAAGTGCAGCTCATTTTGTCAAACAATACTGAGTGCCCATATCGTAAAAGCATAGAGATAGAAATCAAATTCTTTATACATGAAGGAAAATATAAACAATTTTTAAGTTCCAAGACTTCCCCAGAGGGTAGTTTAAGCATATAGGTGCCAACTGCTTTTGCAGAGATCTTAGTGCCGTTCCCAACTCGCACAATCATCTCCCCATTGCGCAGTGTCCTGCTCCCTGTTAGTCCCTGCAACGAATTGCAGATATGTTGACTAGCGCCTGAATCAAATATCCAGGAATTGGAGCTCACTGTAAAAGCACTTTCTATGACAGAAATAGTCCCTTCAAAAGTTCGTGTCATAAGGCTCGCAATGCGTACCCTGTATTTCTTCTTCCAACGTTCATCCTTTCCACAATGAAAGCATGTTCCTTTGGATTTTCTTGCCTTCTTCTTATGCAACCTTTTCCTTGTGATTGCATTCTCACTCCCACTGTCCTTTTTGAAACTTTGTTCAAACTCACAGCACATGTCAATCATCTCGGTAAAATTATGATCGAATCTATTCACTTTATAGTTTACTATAAACTTAGTGAAATCATCCGAGAGAGATGCAAGGAAAAAGTCTTGGGCCATTTTCCCATCGATGGAAGTTCCTAAACTCTTAAGATCTTGAAAAATCCTTTCCATCTTTTGTCCATGTTTTTGGACCGATGTCCCCTTTACCATTTTGGCATTCAATAGACTACAAATATTTGAGAATCGTACATTACTAGTCTCAATGTCATGCATCTTATGCAAACTATCAACCATGGCACATGAAGTGTCAATGTGCTTATGTAGCTTCTTAAGCTCCTCACTAAGTGAAGTGAGGATTAAGCATTTGGCTTGTAAGTCATCCTCATAGTGTCTTGCATAATTTTGACACTCCTCCTTTGAAGCTAGTTTCGTAGGAGGTACATGAGGAGGGGATTGCTTGAGTACATACGATATGTTATTCATCTTTGAGACATTCTCGATGTGATGATACCAAGCAAGGAAACATTGACCCCTAAGGCCCTTTTTGTCAAGTACAATGGTAGGTATAATTTTAGGCATGTCGTTAACTACATAACATAACAGAAATCGTATTAGATTGTTGATTTTAAAACTACTTGATTGGGTCTTAAATCAAATAGTACCACCCACTATTTTTGGCAAATTCCACATCCCTCAATGGAATCCGAGAGTTATGTTGAACTCTTAGCGGGGTATGGGAGACTCACCATTACCAAGCCCACCTCACGATGATACGATGTCGGTTAGAAAAAATAGTGATGAGAGAATAACGCTTTAGTCATTTACAACTCTTGTAATTACCCATCTTGTTTGACCTCTAGAGAATGATGCCTCACAATGATATGATGTTGGCACCATTGCACTTAGTTAAGTCATTCCCACCATGCTAGTTCGTGTAGGGTTTCAAGGATAGCCTCACAATGATATGATGTTGGTCATCCTCGTTGCCTACCTTACCACATCATGTTTGTTCATATGGACTCCTCCTGAAGGTAAGCACATACTTTGAACTTCCCCATGATAGGGTGAAGCCGATGTATGAGTCACAAACGATTGGAGCCCATCATAGTGGAAGGCCTACGAAGAGATGTTCAAAGCATCTCTCGCTTATCAACTTAATATTCATTTTGTTGAGGGAGTAGTGTTGGGCTACATCAATTTCATTTTAATCTTATTAGGTTTTAGGATGATTATGAACCGTTTGATTTGATCCAACACGAGCCTTGTGTTGGACCTTGGGTCTAAGGTAGGTTGTTGTTGATTTTAGTTACGCGTTTAATCTAATTAAACCGTTATTTCCTATTGGGCGTTGGACCCAACTATTCCAATTTGCATACAAATAAACAAAAGGAATACATGAAATAAAGAGGAGGGCTTATGCCCTCTTACAACACATTTGAAGGACTTATGCCCTTTTACAACACATTTGAACTAATCAAATTACATTCAAATCTAAACTACTTAACCCAAACATTCATAATGCAAAGCGGCCAATCACATAGCTCAATTATCGAGGCCTTTGGTTCATAATCACCCTTTTCTTAATCAATCACATTAACTAAGAAAGCAACTTAAACAATTGGTTTTTGGATTCATAGAATTGATTTAAATGGAACTAATATGAAATGAAAATCCAATTCTCATTAAAGAGACAAAACCATTTTGTTCTCATTATAATTTGGGCCGAAAAACAATGACCACAACATATTGGGCCACATTGCTAAAACATAAACTTTTGGGGTCACTTTGTAAAAACACAAGAGTCCACAACTTCATGTAATTACAACTAGAACCCAAAAATTTCAACAATAACAAAAACTTCATTAAAGGAGCAAAACAATTTGTCCTTTAGTGATTTTGGACCTTTACGTAAAAACGTAAACTTTTGGGTCAAAGTGCAAATACACAAAAGTATCAAGACTTTATGTAATTGCTCAAAAAAGTCCCAAAAGTACCCCCACTAAGGGGTGGCAGGTTTTGGTAGTGAAAAAGGGGGGAATGGTTTTGGTGAAAATTCAAAATTTTAAAGTGTGTTGAAAAAGTCAAAAAAGGTATGGGTTGAAAACTTGATTGGTATGGTTGAAAAGGTTGATTGGTATGGGTTGTAAGAATAGGTATGACAAACAATAAAGACATATATCATCCATCACCAATCATCCATCAACAATCACAAACAAACCAAAACTTTATGAAAAACATCAAACACTTTGAATCAAAACACCAAACCTTTTTGTTCTTGGTAAGAACATCAAGAACATTGAAGAACACACATGAAAACTCATAAGAGCTCCATGACTGTTTTCACTCAATAAAACTCAAATTTTCACTACTCAAAAGAGGGTTAACATCCTAGGGTACTTAGGGTTCCAAAAGTCACTTTAAAACACTTTTAACAAGACAAACATGAACCCAAAAATCCACCCTTTGGATTTGGCCGAATTTCCCCACATACATGGCACCAAATTTTAGTTCCAATATTCATGCTTAAAAGAACTACATCTACAACATTTGAGATGCTAAATTTTCAAGCAAAATTTATATTCAAAAAGCAAGAACAAAGCTTGTAACATTTACAACATTTAAATCACAAACCATGAAAAACACAAAACCCAAAAGGATTCACCATACTCTAGACCTAGGCTCTTGATACCACTTGAAGGAAAAATTTTGTCCTAGCTAAGAACATGTGAGAACATTTGAACACATATGCAAACTAATAACACTTTAAAGTAGGCATGCATTCAAAAACAATTCTAAAACCCATGACTTTCAAAGCCTAGTGAATGGTGAACCAAGAGACTCTCTAACAACATTAAAGAGAAGGAAGGTTTTTGAGATTCATTACCCTTGAAGCTCATCCTTGTTTACACAAGGGATTCACCCAAGTGGAGGGCCTTCAAGTCACCTCCTAGCTCCTTGAATCTTCCTTGTGATTTTCTTCCTTTTGAATGCTCCTCTTGCTCCTTGAAGATGTAAGGAAAGGATCTCCAAGAACACTATAAAGATTTAGTGTCTCTAAGTCTCCACACCAAGGATGTAGTGTGAAGAGAAGATGGATGACTTAGAGAGATTTTGATGCTAGTGAAACCCTATCTAAGTGGCCGGCCTCTTTTGTGAAAAAGGAGAGAAAATGTTTCTCTTCTTTTTCTCTAGAAAACCCTAATGAGGTTATGGCTATAAAGTTGCCTTTATACCACCTCACATGTGAGTGGCACACTTGCAATTAACCCAAGTTGGGTACCACTCACCCTAGGCCGGTTTTGACTTTGTTTTTGGGTTAATTTCCATTTAGTTTTAGTTGTCACACAACCTAAACTCAATGGGCCTTGTGGACCAAAAACCCTTTTGGGCCCCGAAACCCAAAACCAACTTAAAAGCCCAATACGAACCTTTCGTAAGATTAATTAACTAATTAATTAATCTTGACCATTCTCAATTAAACTATTTAATTGCTTATCCATCTCATTTATATTTCTTCACTTTCATCCTTACTCGGTGTACGATCCATTAGGTTCCAATTAGCGAGGCAGTGGGCGATTGTTACTCTTAACGATCGATTGCGAATTGAAACTACATTTCAATTCTCCCTTTGATGAAGATTAGTGTTAGCTAATCCTCAGGGCTTCCACAAACCATGAGTGACACCTAGCAGTATGTCATGGCTACCCAAGCTAAGTAGAAGTGGTTGGAGAACCTATCCAGTTACAATTACAATGCAATACGGTCCTTCTCTAATATAATACTCTTGATCACATTGTTTAAGTGATAGTTTATTTCATGTCTACTATCCAATGTGATACTTCTCTATATGATTCATTTGAATATGACTTGAAACATATTTCCTAAGTCATATTCGTATGCTTTGGCCAAAGACTCCTGAATCATATCTCAGAGTATTCTCCTTCCACCATGGAAGGTTAGAGATCCCTTGTTGTGCATTCATATGCCTACATGACTAGATAGCTTGACCCCAACAATGCCGTGGACACTCTCGATGGAATGCCTTTGACATGATCAAAGATCAAGGACCTAACCATTAGACATCTATGATGCCTCAGGTCAAAGGACTACTTTGCATATTGCAACTTACGAGTTCTTACATGACATGTATGTTCGAACTCTCTTTTGATCGTTGTTTAGTGTACTCGATTACCTTTCGAGCACCTATGTGTTTGTCTCAGTGTCCAACACTAAATGACTTGAGACTAGTCATACTCACGCTTGAGTTAACATAACACATACTAACCTTAGCGGATTGTCAATGCCCAATTGGCAATCCTATGGCTAGGAACGTTTTAGGAATAAGAGAAAGGTCTCATTAATCTAACTTACTTAGATCACTTCTCTCTTAGACTAAATACATTCCTTGGATTCCCTTATTGCTTAAACATATAATCCAATAAATAATGATTAACAATAAGCTTTGCCCTTCATTAAACAATACAATAGTTTAACATAATAAGTATTCCAAAAGCTATTACATCAAATGAGTGGCTTTGTGGGCATACTTCCAACAGTCATCACGATGTCCACTGTAGAACACATAAAATGCAACACGTCCACTACAATCTAGTAATCCTCTTCTACCTAATTATTCATAACCTTCAAAAGACTTTCCAAACTAGGAGGATAAAATACGTAACACTCGGAAATATGCGTATAACAATGTGATAACCCATTCGGGTTTCTGCTTGCTTGAAATCGTATAGAAGTCCGCAGTTTCCTCATAATGTCCTTTCAACTTTAGTCCAAAAGTAGAGTGCACATAAACTGAGAGCTCTTTTCACACACATTAAGCCGAGGCTTAATGTTAATTCCTTTCATATCTCCATAACTCCACAACAAATCGATATTCTAATGAAAACCTTGAAATCATAACTTGTGGGAAATTAATGACAGCTCATTTTTCTATCTTAGTTGGTACCACAAGTGTCTCGTTGATGAAATCCTAGCGCTCATTTCGAGGAAAGAAATCATCATCACTTCCCATCTTAAACCTTAAACTGGAGAAATACGGCACCTCACTTAAACAAGTTTATCTCCAATTGAAACTCCACCGAAGTGTAGCACTGATTCAACCTTTCAATTGTTGCTTCTCAAATTCTCAATATGTACGAAATGCCCCGTACTAAGAGTATAAGATGATACGTCCCAACTCCATCCATATACCGAAAATAATTGTAGCCATCCAAGTGGTTCCCTGATCGTTATAATTACTGCCACGTCCATGATCGTAAATTCCAACCAAAATGGAATATGACAAGTTGAAGATGCAAGGTGACTACTTTCACACCACTACAATGATGCACCATAGCATAGTCATAAGAGTTAATTATGTTCTTCCTCCACTGCTACAAAGATTTCAGCTATGCTCAAGGGAAAAAGGGTACTCGAAATGCTCTAAGATGAATAAAGAATTTGGACACATTTTCTTGTAGCGATGTGCCGACTGAATTTCAAATGAGAAGATTCACCGTATCAAACGAAAAGAATGACTGTCAACCTCATACTATGTACGATGATTCCTTTCAGCAATTCTCATCATTCAGTTACATGAATAAGATTTCGCCGTACTACCTCTGCAAGGCTGAAATATTCCGAGGAACACCAACACGAATCTTCTAAAATAATCAACGTCAATGAAGACGTGAACAGAGTTGAAATGAAACAATACTTTGGTTATCAGAAACTTAATTCTATAAGATAACATCCCTCGATCATACGCCAAGAAGAATATTACAATCGAAAGGTCGCTGACGGATCGTCGTTGAAGTCGACAAAATCAATTATGTCTCGAAATTCATCCCACTTGATGAGAGTTTCAACCTTCTCTCACAAAACCCTGTCATGATGCATGTACACAACCAAAACTCCTGAAAAAGACGTCATCATGAATTTCGAGATTCTCAGTGTTATCAGAGAATATAAGAATCCAACTTGAAGAAAAGACAACACTTAAGCTGTCATCGATTTTTCTTTGTACCACAACCAAACTACCAACTTCTTCGATACAAAGGGATGAGGAACTTTGTAACCGAAAGCTTGCCAACCAATAGAAGATAATCCTGACAAAACTGAGAATATCTCAAATCTCACTACACTTAGTGAGAATTTCGACATTCGTCCTCAAAACTCGTTTTGGAATGAGAAAAATGATACCTTATGTGAAGATCGCGTCTTTTGAGATACATACCAATCAAAACAAAGATGATGCTGAGGAATATGGTCTCACTACCGAGGTAGGTAAGAAAGTTGTCGAAAAGGCTAATACAAAGTAGACAGATTAAGGAAGAAAACTCAAGTTACGAGGATGAATCAGCTAGATCGTCAACTCGAAATAGAGGATAAGAGCTTTAATCGTCACTTAAAGAAGTGACTAAATTCTCAGTACAAACCTAAGCTTCAAAATTCCCTCAAAATAGACTTGGTTGAATAAGCTCTTAACCGGTAAACTTTAGTAACAAAGTTCTTCCAAATAATGAGAGTCACTCTAAGAATGCAAGAAAATTAGCTTCGTCTGAGAAAGTAGGTCAATGATAATATCCTCAATAAGACCCTGGAATGTGATGTCTAAATGTACGTCTTCAAACGTACCATAATAATTCATTTCGCTACGCCACGGGCAAAAGGGTCTTCATAGCTTTCTCGATAATCCCTTCACTCTAACTGTGAGAAATTAGCTCGTACTCCGATTCTACTATCTATTAGTGAAGATAATCGAAAAGGCGACTAATAGGGGAGGTTATGCTGACCTAGAGAGGTGATAAGGTGAAAGCAACTACGGTTTTACTAACCTACTACAAGGTTTGCTTCTAGCTTTCCGAAAGCTTGTTTCTTCGACTTTAGCAACCTCTAATAAATCAGTCCAGTGGTCACGCTCTAATTAACAAGTTCATACTATTTTTAATATTATTCGTTACCTTGACACTGTGAACCGACAATCTGAGTAAGGTACAACTCCCCGACACTAGCACTTATGTCCGGTATCAAAAATCATACCATTTAGATATTGGTTGACAGTTCGTGGGTTTCAGACAATATCGTCAATTAGTAGCGTCACCATAAACCGATTTCAGGCTAGAGTTCACTCAGGTAAATGGTTTTAAAAGGAATAAGAAGAATTTGGTCCTGAAAGGAGAGTACTCACTACTTCGAAGATCTCGTACTAATCATAGGTATAACAACTTAAGTTGAGGTGCATATACTCATCAAAATGACAAGTACATCACCAAAAGAAGTTTGGAAACTAGTATTGACTAGGATGTCCCCGAACCAAAAAGAAGAACTTACTAATGATCCACTTTAGAACGACTTAAACAAAAGTTGATCTTTCTCTTGAAAAGCTCTACTGATGAATAGTGATTAAGAAGGCTAATACTTTCAGGATTCATAAATGACTGTCTTCCAAACGTTTCCTTCACCGAATACTATCACTTTAGTACCTTGTCAACGTCCTCGACACCCTTGGAATCTCAATGAAGTAAGCTTCGTAGGAATTCTAAATAAATGGTATGCTCAGGAATACTGCCAAGGGAACTCAAACTAATTCTGGTTACCTAATTCGAATAGATCGATAATGATGGCATGAAAATAATAATGGGATAGATATAATTCCCTGGTGACACTCCATCGTCGATAGATTAGCCCGGCTTTAGGGCCATCAACTTGTCTAGAATCCATAACTTTCCTTTTGGTAGAAAAGTTCTTCACCTTAATTTTACAAAGGCGTTCGCCTAAGATGGTCTTCTGAGATGTCGTCAAGTCGACAAAACTACTCAAACTCAGGAAAAAGCTAACACATTTTCATAATCGACGAGCTGGCAAAACTCGAGATTTTGGCTCAAGAACCGAAAACGCTCACATCACGCGTGTGATGAATGTATTACTGCCCAACTTATGCTCTGATACCAAACTGACACACCCCGACTCGGAAGGTCCACTAGGATTCCGAATAGAGCTATGCTGGCCGACACCTGGAAGGTGACGAAGCCATAAAGTGTGTTGATGTCCAAAGTGTGAGTAAATTTGAACCTAATTATGTCTAAATATCAGAGTGCGCTGTGAGCGGGTATGAACCCAATTCACACGCGTTGGCAGAGCATAAGATTAGTGCAGTAAGATAGGGTGAGAATTATACCAACAAAAGTATCATCTACACCCATATTTGCCACGACTCCTCGTCGATCTGAAGCTCAGCTACTAATACCTAGAGGGGCGCAAAACAAAAGCGTGAGTGGGCAAAAACAAAGTCTTTCGAAAATCATTTCAAAAACAAGCTTTATATCCCTCGTCGTAAAACCTGTATACTTTCCCAGAAAATAGTATGTACATATAGTAAATCTCATCTGAAAACCATCATCGTCAAAATATGTAAACAAATCATGAATATGCCATGCCATGCCACTAAATCATCAGGTAAGTAATTCAAATGCAATAATAACTGCAACAGCTTGTCAGCTGAACTCTAGCTCATAAATCATGCCTGCACACGAGTCGAACCCACTGAAAGTGGTCTATACGACAGGCCTGTGCACCTAACTTGGATCCAAGATGAGCGTGTGGTGCGAGAGGTGAACATCACGTGAAAGACTATGCCCCTAACCCTGGGCGGGAGCACTAACACCGGGGTGCAAGTTAATGATCTCTCAATGCATCTCATCAAACTTTTCGTAACTCAACTTCTTATTAATAACACATAATCTTACCTGGAACTTACCTGAGCGCCCACAACACCAACAATCATGCGCATACAATTTGTAATTGCATAAACAAAAGTACATATGTATTGGTATGGCATTTCATTAATAAAAGCATTTAAAAATGCAATTTCTGGGAAAAATACGTAGTATATAGGTATATACGGAAAACAAAAGCCCACTCACCTGGAGTCCGCGCTATAACTTCCTAACATAATCATCGAGGCGTCCCAAAACAATCAGCTCCTAAAACAATTATCAAACTACAACTTAGAACTCTTAACCATAGAATATGGAAATCGTATAAAAGATAACCTGAAGGATATTCTAGAATCATTTGAGACCCTTAAATCAAAAGTCAACCGTCGATCCAAGATCGACGGTAGGGTCCACATTCCAACATACACAAACTGGAATATCCGTAACTCCGATCTCCAATCCGTAACTTCCCAAGATGCACATTATGCTCCTAGAGCAACATACTAAAATTTCGTTACGATATAACGGTCGGATCTTTCACATTTTATTTTATGAACTTACAAACTCAATTCGGGAAGATCTGTATATCGGATTCCCGATCCGTAAGTTCCTAAATTCTTCAAATATTACGTACTACCACGTACCAACGTTTGGTGACGATCCAACAGTCAGATCGTCGGTTCATATTTTCACCTAACCATGAATCGTAACGAACTTAAGTTCAAATGACCAATCTACGACAATCAACTATCAAAAATGAACCTAGGATGTTAAACACAGCCTAAGAATGACATTGGCGGCCCACTGGCCACGCGCCGCCGCGGGTGGCGGTCGGCCGCCCCAACTCACAGGAAAACTTAACTATTTTTAAAAATTCTCAAAAATTGCAGAATTGAAGATCTCAAAGAGAGGAACAACTTTCATACCTTTGGCCAAGGACAATTTGGCCTAGAAGGGCTCCAATTTCACCAAAACCGTACAAAACCCTTGTTTTTGGGTGTTTTCGATCCGTCTCCAAAACAGCTTCGCCGCTCCAAAACTTGTTTGGGCTTTGTTCTAGGCCTCAAGAGGAAGCTAGGGGTGGTGGTAATTGGAAGAAATCATTTCACAATCGATGGAACTCACACAAGGAAGCCGCGCACCCACAGGTGCGGGTTTGATGAAACCACCACCAATTTCCCTAATTTTTTAGGTGAAACATGAAGAGGGAAGGTCAATATGAGGATTGGGAGTGGTTGTTTGGCTCAATTTGCCGGAAAAAGGTGTAAGATCGTAGAAAATGTGTGTGTATGCCGACCGCGTCGGATCCGGGTCGCGGATCCCCCGCGTCTCACTCTCTTTCCTTTCCTTCATTCTTCTTCTTCTGATTGGTCTGCTTTCTTTCTCTCTTCACTCCCATTGGGCAGTGCCCATTCCCTTTTAATTTTCTTTCCTTTCAATCCGTGCCATCCATTTTTGTTATTCATTTAATCTGGGCCGTCCATTTCCATAAAAAATTACAGATTTTCTAATATAATAAATTCTAAAATGCCTAAACTTCCAACATTAATAACTTCTTCGATATAGCTCCAAATCATGAACCGTCTGCGCCCACGCATCCGTAGCAACGAGTACTTCAAAGATATGCCAAGGAAACAAATCTTAGGTGACACAACACTGCCATTAACCTCAGTCAATACACGTGCCACTAACCTCAGTCACAATAACTCAGTTCAAAGCATTTTTGGAAACTATAAAGTTTATATATATATATATATATACATATACATACATACTATGAAAAGGAAAATGACCCAGTCACCTGAGGTCCGCGCTGCAACTCCTTAGCACGAATATCGAGGCGTCATGAACGATCGTCACCTAGAACAAATATTCAGTCACGTCTCAGAATTTTTATCGATAGAACACTTAACTTACATAAAACACATCCTCAAGGACGTTCTAGAATGATTGGAGACCCATTGACCAAAAGTCAACCGTCGGTCAAAGATTGATGGTAGGGTCCACAACCCTATGTAACTCGATCCGGAAGATCTGCATCTCAAATTTTCAATCCGTAACTTTCAAAGAGCCACATTATGCTTCTAAAACATCATACTAAAGTTTCATTACAATCTAACGGCTGGATCTCCGCCAATTGCAAATTCAAGTGGTGGTCAACGTTTTATTTTACTAACTTACAAATCCAATTCGGGAAGATCCCACGTCGGATTCCCGATCCGTAAGTTCCTATGACCCTCAAATATTACGTACTATAACGTATTAAAGTTAGGTGATGATCCAACAGTTGTATCGTTGAATCATAAAATGGTCAAGAATGTAGTAATGCATACTAGGTTCAAACTATTAAACTATAACCAACGGTTATCAAATTGACGTCAGAACATCAAATTTAACTAGAAAAGGGCAGCGTCGGCCCATTGGCCCCGCACCGCCGCACGTGGCGGCTGGCCGCCCCGACTCGTCGAAAAATTCAACTATTTTTAAAAATTTCCAAATTTTATAGGCATGTAGAGCAAATCAAGGGGAACAATTTATATACCTGGGCCGAGATTCAATTCGGCCGGGAAGTGCTCCAATTCGACGAATTTGCAGCTCCGCTGTCCCCAAACTTGTTTGGGCTTTGCTCATAACCTCCAGAGAAGGTGAACAAGGGTGGTGGTCGACAGTGATGGTTGCATAACCAGTGGATCGCCATCGCCGTGGCTTTGGGACACCCACGATGAAATTTGTCGTGAAACGAGACCTTATCCGCCAGAATCGTCGGTGATCAATGAAGGAGAAGGGGAGCGAGGGTGTTTGCAGGTGATGGGGAGTCCTAATTCGCGAGAAAAAAAGGTGCGATGTCGCCAGAAAACTACTCGGGGAGTCCGGGTCTAAGTCGGGTCGAAGGCTGGGTCTAGGGGATCTGGCCCTGGTTGGCTGCTCTCCCCCTTCTTTCCTTTCCCTCCTTGTTTTCTCCTCCCATTGGTCCATCTCTCTCCCCTCATCTCCTACTAATTTGCCCCCTCTTCTCTGATTGGGCAGCCAATTGCCCTTTCTTCTTTCTCCATTCTTCCTCCGTTTCTTCTTCTCATTCCCTTATTTCTTACCAAAGATAATCTTAAAATAATATAATAGTACTTATGAAAATATATTAAATAATAAATGGTAATACCGTTACTCCAAATCCGCTTTTGCTTGCGCCTATGTGCCCATATTGTTGAGTACTTCAGGAATATGCTAAAGGAATATTTCGTTCGTCTCACTCTACGTTGGTCAACGAAAGTCAATACCCTAGCCTCTAAGGGCATTTTCGTAAAATCACGCTTTTAAAATTGATAAAAAAATGAAAAATTAGGGATGGGTTGTCACATAACCCCTTGACGTTGGATTGCAGAATCAATTCCATCAAATTCAAGGGCAAATTAGTCATTTCATTATTAATTGTTACTTGTCAACTATAACCACCAATAAAATTTTGACACTTCGGCATAAAATAATTCAAAAATATATAGCATAATGAAAAAACATAAAAAATCAAACATTTACATAACAGACCATCTCACATTGTCATTACACATTATTTTGTTTTCACATGTCATAATTACATTGTTGGTTATAGTTGACAAGTAAGAATTGATGAAGGAAAGACTAATTTCCTTTGAATTTGACGAAATAATGGATGGAATCTACTGACTGAAGTAATAGTTCTAGGAGTCAAATGGCAGTTTATCCTTATAATACAATAGTAGTTGTTTGGTGCTCATTTGTACTAATTAATTAAGCACCGGATACACTAAACCGGTCCCACCATTTAGTACCCCTCATACCCACTAATTTTTATACCCTCCAAAACCATCGTATAATTAGTTGGGTCACAAATCACGCCCGCTTTCTCCAACCTCTCTGCTTCTGCTCATCACGAAATCGTAATCCAAGTATTCATTCTTTCTCTTTCTCTTTCTCCATGTCCAATCAATATCAAGCACAAACAAAATGAAAACTGAGGTGGCAAATTAAACCTAGGCCATGGCGTCTCTATTCAGACATCCATGGTGGCAGATTGAACTAAAATCGAAGAGATGTTATCTAGGTTTTTGTCATGATGGTGGTGGTGGTTTCAAGGAGGTTGAATTCCAAAAACTCACCTCATATCTCTATGGTTCAGATTTCAAATTTAACCAAATATAGAGAGAATCTGCAGTGACTCACGTGTAAAACAATTTTCTGCTTGTTGAGTGAGCAAGCACCGAGTCTGTAATTGGAGGTTGCTCTCCCAAAATTTGGAGGTTTTGAGTTGGTATTTTGAAGGAAATTGAGGGTGGTTATGGTGGCGACGAATAGATTGGAAGGAAATTAGGGTTTTTTTTTTTCGTTTGGTTCTCATCATAAATTATAAAGAAAAAAAATGGTATATATGATAAAAATACAATAGGTATAAATTTGTTTTTTTTTCACTTTTTTTATTCAAGTTCATTATCAAACATAATATAAATAATACGGTCATTAGTCCCATATTGCACCAAACTCCGTGATTAATTTAGTCAGTACTATCCAATGACTATTTATCTTATTCGACTGAAATAGTCAGTATCGTCTGAGCTGCCAAACGAAACCTTATATCAAATTTTGGTTGTTATTTATTATAAAATTTAAAAGTTGTGTATCGTTTGGGCAGGAATTTCGCTGGAAAGGGTCCCTGACTCGAGCACACAGCTCCCTGAGGAGTTGGCACTTTGGTTGGTTGTCGGGCTCCTGCTTGTCGGGATGCTGTAAGAGGAGGACAAAGTTAGTTCTGAAAGGTGCCTTTGTGGGGTCTTAGGTGTAGGCCTTGAGGCTCACAATCAAAACTAACTAAGTGCGAGGGCGTGCCACTACCATCTCGATATGGTAGATGTAGAACAAGTGTATTTAAGCCGATTACTTGCGCCCCAAGTTATTCTGACTTCTTGTTTATCAAAGGATTGTCGTAGATGGGTTAAGTCTACATTAAGTTCTTTTCTAAGCCTTGAGATCAAGGACTTTTATATATCTTGTATGCTTAAAGGGTGGAGGTCCAGATCTAATTAAGTCATCAGTTTTAGTTCACTTTTGATCCTCTTATGATAGTAAAACCACTACATGAACCATATCTGAGAGCTGATGGAACTTTGAATCATTAAAGGGCTGGAAATAACTTGAATATATATTGAGGAATACATTATAACACTAGATCTAGTAACTGAAAGACAATACAAAGAGAATCGGACAAGATTTAACCTTGTCGGGCAAGGTTGAATATTGTGCAGCTTCTTCTTTTTGCAGTTACAAAGGTTTAGGAGCTGAAGGGGAATGGAAGGCAAACAAGTTTACAATAGAGAGTCGATACTACAACATTTAAAGAAGGGTAGCAAAGCTTTTACATAGACAAAAGATGTCTTTCTATGGGAGATCTGAGGCTAGAAAGGATGCAGAATCTGGACAAAACGCAATTTTTTGGTATTTGCTTGACTGAAAGGCAAGTTGTATGTTTGTTTGGTTGAGTCTCTTTGTCTCTAGGCCCTCTTCCTCTTATAGACGAATCAACCCAACTGTAGCATTTTGCCTTTGCCCAAAAGACCCTGACACAAGATGTTGTAGATGTCAAGAGGGCAGGAGATAGAATTATGGCAATCAAGATCGTAATAGGACAAGAACTCATCAATGTGATTAGTGCGTACGCACCTCAAGTAGGTTTGGATACGAGTGAAGGAGAAATTTTGGGAAGATCTTGGAGACTTGGTGCAAGAAATTGCTCAGACGGAGAAGGTATTTATAGGAGGAGATTTAAATGGACACGTGGGCAAGGAGTCAGGCAACTATGGAGGTTTTCATGGTGGCCATGGTTTTGGGGAGAGAAACGAGGATGGGGAAGTCATCTTGGATTTTGCAATGGCATATGATCTCTTCATAGCCAACACCTTTAAGAAGAGAGAAGAACATGTGATCACCTACAAGAGTGGGTCGTCAAAAACACAAATAGATTTTATCCTAATGAGGAAGGGGGACCGTATAACTTGTAAGGATTGCAAAGTTATACCGGGAGAGAGCTTGGCTAATCAACATCGCTTGTTGGTGATGGATGTGCATATCAAAAGAGAGAAAAAAGAACAAGACCTTGAAGTGCCCAAGGACTAGATGGTGGAATCTAAAAGGAGAAAAACAAGCCATTTTCAAAGAGAAAGTAATCACCCAATGCGTGTGGGATAGAGAAAAACAAGCCATTGCCAAATGTGGGATTCCATGACTAGTTGTATCCGAAAAGTAGCAAAAGAGGTATTAGGAGAGGCCAAGGGCTTTGCCCCACACCAAAAGGAATCTTGGTGGTGGAATGAGGAGGTACAAAAAAAGGTGAAGGCTAAGAAGGAATGTTGTAAAGCCTTATACAAGGATAGGACCGATGAAAACGGTGAAAGGTATAGAGTAGCGAAGCAGGAGGCGAAGAAAGCTGTGAGAGAAGCTAAGCTTGCGGCTTATGACGATATGTATAAGCGACTAGATACCAAAGAAGGAGAATTGGATATCTATAAACTAGCTAGAGCGAGGGAAAAGAAGACAAGGGACCTAAACCAAGTGAGGTGCATCAAGGATGCGAATGGAAAGGTCCTTGCTACAGAAAACGCGGTTAAAGACAGATGGAGAGGTTATTTTCATAATCTTTTCAATGAAGGACATGAAATGAGTACTTCTTTGGGGGAGTTGAGTAACTCAGAAGAGTGTAGAAACTACTTCTTTTACCGCCGAATTAGGAAGGAAGAAGTGGTTGTAGCTTTGAAAAAGATGAAGCATAGAAAAGCAGTGGGCCCAGATGATATACCGATCGAAGTGTGGAAAGTCCTAGGAGAAACGGGTATAGCATGGCTCACAGACCTATTTAATAAGATTTTGAAAACGAAGAAGATGCCAAATGAGTGGCGAAAGAGCACTTTGGTGCCTATCTACAAGAATAAGGGCGACGTACAAAACTGCATGAACTATAGGGGTATTAAGCTAATGAGCCATACAATGAAGCTCTGGGAGAGTCATTGAACATAGATTGAGGCAAGAGATACGGGTTTCGGACAACCAATTCGGGTTCATGCCAGGGCGCTCAACCATGGAGGCAATCTATCTCTTACGAAGATTGATGGAAAGATATAGAAATATGAAAAAGGATTTACACATGGTCTTTATAGATTTGGAAAAAGCATATGATAGGGTCCCAAGAGACATCCTTTGGAGGATTTTAGAGAAAAAAGGAGTACGAGTAGCATATATCCAAGCTATAAAGGATATGTATGATGGAGCAGAGACGGCCGTAAGAGCCCATGAAGGACAAACCGAGAGCTTCCCCATAACCGTAGGGTTACATCAAGGTTCATCCTTAAGCCCTTACCTTTTTGCATTGGTAATGGATGAGTTAATGGGACATATTCAAGATGATATTCCCTGGTGTATGCTTTTCGCAGACGATATAGTGTTGATAGATGAAACTCAGGAAGGGGTAAATGCGAAGCTTAACCTTTGGAGGGAAGTGTTGGAATCTAAAGGTCTTCGTCTAAGTCGATCAAAGACAGAATATATGGAATGCAAGTTCAGTGCAAATGGAGGCCCAAATGAGTTAGGAGTGAGGATCGGAGATCAGGAAGTACCAAAGAGCGACCGCTTTCGTTATCTGGGATCTATCTTGCAAAAGAACGGAAAATTAGATGGAGACCTCAACCATAGAATACAAGCTGGATGGATGAAGTGAAAGAGTGCATCCGGCGTGTTGTGTGACCGTCGTATGCCATTAAAGCTCAAGGAATTTTTTTATAGGACGACAATAAGACCAACGATGCTGTATGGCACAGAATGTTGGGCGGTGAAGCATCAACACATACATAAAATGGGTGTAGCAGAGATGAGGATGCTTCGTTGGATGTGTGGGCACACGAGAAAGGATAAGATTAAGAATGAGGATATCCGAGGTAAAGTAGGAGTAGCCGAAATTGAAGGAAAGATAAGAGAAAATCGGTTACGATGGTTTGGACATGTGCAAAAAAGGCCTACTAACGCTCCGGTTAGAAGATGCGACCACAGGACAGAGGTCCAGGGCCGAAGGGGTAGAGGAAGACCTAGGAAAACGTTGGAAGAGACTCTAAGAAAAGACTTAGAGTACTTGGAACTAACGGAAGACATGACACATGATCGAGCGCAATGGCGTTCTAGGATTCATATAGCCGACCTCACTTAGTGAGAAAAGGCTTTGTTGTTGTTGTTGTTGTTATTTAGACTTGTTAATAGGTGCCCATTTTGTCTGTGTGTGTCTCTTTCTCCCTCATGTATGTGTGTATAGAGTGTTGATAGCTTTAAAAAGTAGAGGTCAGGCTATTAATTCTTATGTACTATAATCTATGAGGCGTATGAAACTTAGATTGTAAGGTAATAATGATGGAGTCTAGTTCATGAAATGTCTGCCAGCTCAAGCATGCATCAGAAGTCAAATTTTATTTAAAATGCACTATCTATATTACTATTTGGATAATAAATACCATAATTGGGATTTAAGACGATGAATCTTTATGCCAAGGGTATGTTTGACATTGTTGACAAATAACTGTTTTTAAAGTTTAAATTTATTATCCAACACGTAGCATGTATGATGTGTCTCAGACAGGTGTCTTAGTACAGATGTAAATATAAATTTTTAGTGATATAGGATGAGAAATATTCCTTAGGTTGATATACTGAGGCCATCCATGACTTTATCTGGACTGGGTTATACAGTATATTTAGTTTGTGGGAGTATTACACATTTTTTACTAATTTTTCCATATTCAATGTGCATTGCTTGACAGGTACTTAGTTCTGGCTAATATGCTGATGGAGTCAGAAGTTAATCCATTTGATGGTCAAGAAGCAAAGCCGTAAGCTATAAAAACATTTTTTTTTATTTATTTTCAAGTTTTTGCATCTGCCTTTGTTCTTATGATTTCTCTTCCACAGGTATAAAAACGATCCTGAGATCTTGGCAATGACAAATCTGATTGCAGCATATCAACAAAATGAGATACTGGAGTTTGAGAAAATTCTTAAGGTGTTATTCTTCACTAACCTGATGTTACGTGAATAGTTAACCTTTCCTGGGTGTTCGTGTGTTTCTTTCATTTTTCCTTTGTCTCTTTCTTCACTTAGTTGAGTTGGTATTTGTACTTTCTCAGAGTAACAGGAGGACAATTATGGATGATCCATTCATCCGAAACTATATTGAAGATCTGTTGAAGAATGTTAGGACACAAGTGCTGCTCAAACTTATCAAGCTGTACACGAGAATTCGGATTCCCTTCATATCAAAGGTGATCCATAGGTTCTGTCTTGTCGTATTTGTTTTCTATTGCCTTGCTGTGCTTGTTTAACTGTTCACAAATACTTGATGGGTTTTATTTTATACTTTAATTTATGCATTTTTCCAATATGGCCACTGCTGCTACCATTATTAGCTTCCTCGTATCACCTGTAAACTTACTAAGGTTTGTTGATGTTCAGGAACTTAATGTTCCGGAGAAAGATGTGGAGCAACTTTTGGTTTCACTTATATTGGATAACCGAATTGATGGACATATTGATCAGGTGAACCGGCTCTTAGAGCGTGGTGACAGGTCTGTTTCCTTGACTCGGTACTTTTTAATTCTTAATCCATGCATAATGGATCATGATAGACGTCAATGCTTTCTCTTATCGATTACCACTGATTCATTTGTGAACATTGTGTAGGTCAAAGGGAATGAAGAAGTATGCTGCCGTAGATAAATGGAACACTCAGCTAAGGTCTCTTTACCAAACTATGAGTAACCGAGTATATTGAGAATGACATTTATCGTTTATGATCTGTACTGTGCCTTATGTTCTGAGTTGAGCTCCAACTTTTACCCCTTTCGGATGACAAAATGCTGGATGAGCTGTGAATAGACTTGATTTTTGAGCTTGATAACTTCATGCATAAGCTGCTGATTTATTGAGCAGTATATTCTCAAGTATTTGGAGTATGTAGAACCATTTTTCGACGTTCAATTTAGGAGGGTTGTACAATGGGTGCTATTGTGTCACTTTGAAATCCGTAATGGCTTCATTTTTAAGTACATGTTTGCAGCTTAGGCTTTTGGGTTACAATACTTTTGGCTTGTATTCAGAAATATCACAAAAACAAAGCAGTCCCTCTGTAACCAGTCATCCATAATATCAAATAAATCATTTTCGTCTTTGGTAAATTTAGCAAGGGCTAGTCATAGTGATCCTCCTATTCAACTACTTCAACCATTTTCAAACAAAATTCCAATTGAAATGAAATCTTTAGTATAAATTAATGCAATTTAGGAGGACTCAATGAAAGGACATCAATTCAAATCCTGGATTTTCGAATTAGAGAGATATTGAGAGAGATCCAGAATTCTCACTATTTTTGAACTCCCGAATTTGGAGTATCCTACTTTCACGCAATTCACATTTATAGGGTTCAACAAACAATCGATATTTCACGATCAAGGGTGTAGTACTATTTGTAGTAGCGATCCTTATGCGGCAATTCCGCCAAGATCTCTTCTTTAGTTGGGGGAAGAATCTGCACGAATCGGATATTTTGAGGAACATATCGAGAGAGAATTGGTTAGACAATGTGTGGTTGTTAAACAAGGATTAGTTTTTTAGCAAGGTACAGAATGACTAAAAATTACAGTTTTATAGGGAGATGTCATTTCTAGAAGTTGCACTCGTATTTTTGGGGCTTTGCCTATAATAATTTATAAAGGACTTTGATGTGATAAAAGTTAAGCACTCAAATTAAACGCTCTTGTTGACAATTGTAGTAAAGATGCAAGTAGGGATCGTTCTGGACCGGGGATTAGGAGGGATTGCTAATCGATTCTAACTGACTCAAAAACATAAAAACAAACTTAAAAACGTTGAAATAGACTCAAAGGACTCAAAACAGGTTCAAAAGACTCAAAACAAGCTTAAAACACTCAAAACTGCTTAAAAACACCAAATAGACAGTTTCTGACACTAAACACAACTTTGGACGAAAATTGGTTTTGACTTGACTCAAAACACTTGAAAACACACTTTAAAGCAGATTCTAACTAATTTGACACAAATAAGTAAAGGGGGAATTGGTTTTGACGAATTTGAAAGAAAACAAACAGATTGTAAAACTAAACATATTTTGGCACGAAATTGGTTTGTTTTGTATGGTTGATGGATTAGCTAGAGGTTCATTCTTCACACATGACACACTTGTACATAAATCGATTTCCAGTTGCTTTTCAATAAACCATGAATCTTAACACCCCAGATTAACCGTGATGCGCTAATTAACCCTCAGATTTTTCTTGAATCATTGAATTGGATGAATGCATGCGACAACCCAAATTATTCTCCAAAGGTCCCCTACATGAATGCATAATAGACATACAGTTAGAGATCATTACGTTCCATGAAAATCATAAGTATTGACAAGGCATTCGTAACTATGAATGCATGATACGTTTGCCAGGAATTCACTTAACGCGATTGTGACTAGCAACCTCCACTACTTATGAATATAAGTTTGTAACGATTAGGTGAAACTCACTTATATTCTAGCATCAAATTCAAGCATGCAAACTAAGCGGGCCCTCTTAATCAACATACAAGAATCAGTTTTGAAGAAAACAGTTAAATGAATTGCATTCACGATTCATCAAATCACAACTGGAAGAAATCAATTCATATCTCAAGTATGTTCATGGCTTTGAACTTCCCCCTAGCTAAATAGGGGTTTAGCCACTCATAGTTACAACAAAATCAGAGAAGAATAGAGTAAACATTGAAAATAAGAATGAAGTACACCTAGAACTCTCCACTCTTCAAGCTTGAAACGTCAAATGACCCTTCTTCTTCCCCACCTTGCTGCGGGACAAGTGACAATGGTGTATGGATGTATATGGTTGAATGGATGAAAGTCTAGGGATGGAATGAATGCGGCAAGAGGTATTATTTTAAGGGTTTTGGGAAATCAAGGCTGGGGATTAAATTAGGTTACAGAAATTAATCCAAAACTTTAAGGGAAATAGGAATTAAAGTCAGAATCCAAGGGAAATGGGAAAGTTTATGCGGCAACCTAGGGGAGAAAGGGAAATCAATCCTCCTTGCACGGCAAGGAAGGATTCCTTGCTGATTTGGGTGCATTTGTGTCCTAAATTAAATGGGGAATGCTTTTCTTGTGCGGCAAGGGAGAGTGAGTGAAGGGAAAGGTGCGGCAAGGGACTAGGGCTGAGATTTAGGTGTCCCAAAGTGGTTAGGACTCCTTCTTGTGGCTGAAACCTTTGTACATTAGGATTAGGAAACTTGACTTGGTCAACCCTTCTTCTTCTTGGATTCCTTTTCCTTCCTTGACTTGAATTAAGTTTCTTCCTTTCTTTGGCAGATTCCTAGCATGTTTTGGTCTTCAATTTCGTCCATCCATTTAGCTCCAAGCATATGCTATCCAATTCATGCCCAAAACTGCTCCAAAAGGCACCAAAATGCACTTTCTTGCTACTTTAACCCTTTGGACCTACAAACACACAAAAATAGCTTACAATACTAAATTAACTAAGAAATAACAACATAAATGCACGAAAACAAGCTAACTAAGTTGCATAAATACGGGAATGTACATATAAGGCATAGAGGATCCACTCCCCTGGACGATGTGGGATCCCACAAGCCACCCCCCTTAGGGTTCCGACGTCCTCGTCGGCACACTTCCGACCAGGGATTGGCTTTGATACCAAATTGTCACATCCCGACTCGGGCTCCACCACAACCCCCGACTCCACTCCATCGTAGCACAATATTGTCCGCTTTGGGATTGATAGGAGCATATTTATAAACTAACTTAACACAATTAACGGGGGGATTGATTTGGACGAAATTAATTAAACTAAACAGATTATAAGAACAAAGTAAATTAAGAACGAATTGGGTGATTTAAATGGATGATGGACTAGCTAGAGGACCCTTCTCCACACATGATACATATGCAACACAAACCAATTTCCAGTCATTATTTTCTAAATCATGAATGACAATGCCCCAGATTAACCGTGAATTGCACTAATTAACCTTCAGATTTTCCTAAGTTCATTGAATTGGATGGGATACGCATCCAACCAAATTATCCTTATCGATTTCCCTACATGAACAGCATAATAGAGACACACTCAAAGGTCATTACGTTCTTTGAAAACCATAAGCATTGACAAGGCATTCATGAAAAGCATGATACGTTTGCCAGGAATTTAACTTAACACGATTGTGACTAGCAACCTTTACTACTCATGAATATAAGTTCATAACAATTATATGCAATTCTCTTATATTCTAGCATCAAATTCATGCATGCAAACTAAGTGTGCACCCTTAACCCACATACAAGAATAAGTTTTGAATCAAACAGTTAAGCAAATTACATTCATAACTTATGAAATAATAACTGGATTTAATCAATTCATGTCACATATATAATCATGGCTTCGAAATCGCCCCTAGCTAAAACGAGTTTAGCCTCTCATGTTTGCAATTACACGAAAATAACTTGATTTAAACATTGAAGTATAAGGATAGAAAACACCTAGAACAATGCTGCAACAATCCAGAGTGAATAGCAGGGCACGACAAAGGTCATTCTTCTCCTTGCAATTGCGGCACAAAAGGGCTATGAGTGTACGAATATGGTTGTGAAGGATGTGTGTTGAATGAATGTTGAGTGGTGTCTCAACAAAGGGTGCGGCACACATATTTATAGGGCTGAATATGTAGTCCACGGCAAAGGCTGAATAGGAGTGAGAATGGGTGTAGAATTAGGACTCCAAACCATTAAGAAATAGGACATTTAATTCACAATCCAAAGGGGAAAAGGTTATACTCTTTCAGCAGGATTTAGTGTTTCTAGAAAGACAATATGCGGCAGGAACTTAGGAGATATGATAGGTCTTCTAGAAGTAGGGTCTAGATGAAGAGGTGCGGCATAAATGTAGGTAATCAGATATGGACTTTGTTTGCATGATTTTAGGCTTCTAGAACCATAGATTTAGGTGATAAAATCAGATAGGAATCCCCTTTTGTAGCTGGAAATAAGGTAGGATAGGATAAGATAAGGTAGTTTAGATAAGATAAGATAAGGTTTTGGTTAATGTTTGAGATAATGTTCTATGTTTCTTGCTAACTTCTTATCTTCTTATCTTGACTTTATTTTCTCCATCTCTTTAGCTGATTCCTAGCCTCTTTTGATCTTCAAATTCGTCCATCCAACTTGCTTGAATCATAAGCTATCCATTCTTGGCCCAAAATTGCTCTAGAATGCTCCAAATAGCCTCTTTTTATATACTTTGTCATTAGGACCTGAAATTGCACGAAAATGACTTTAAACACTATAATTAACATAATTTATCTAAGTAAATGCAAGAAAACAAGCTAACTAAGTCGCATAAATATGCTCCTATCAAATTCTCCCACACTAGCTTTTGCTAGTCCTCGAGCAAAACAAAACAATCAAAACATACAAAACATACCCTACACCTTCCAACGTTCGCCTCAGGGATTTCCAATGGTACATAACATATTAAAGATCATTATTCCCATAGATTTTAGTCATCCATATTCTTGAGCACATACTTAACCATAGTCATTATTCACTAGTTCAATTCAATCGATTAAAACAATATTTTGAATGTAGTAACATGCCTTAGAGAATTCCCTCAATTCCTCACAAGATACACTCTATTTTCACATAGATTTTCTAACTACACACCCTACACTAGTTATATGTGAGAAGATTGATGTAAACATGTAGACTAGCACTCACATATGTTCAAAACAAAGAAGGCACTTTCTGGAATTATTAATGCATGTGTATAGATATGATCTTATGAATGGAATGCCACTACTTAGACGCGAGAACCAGGGATACCATATGCTCATACCAACTCCAAACTCCACATATTGAAACACATAACACTGAAGATAGAAGTATAGGGTTGTAACGGGGCTAGGGGTATTGGCTAACAAAGAATGGTAAAGATAAACAAAAGTTCCTAAAGCGATAGTAAGCAAAGTAATGAAATTGACACTTAGAATTCACTTTTGAATGCAAAAACCAACTTTAAACACATGGGGAAGATTCATGCAACATTAGGTCCAGATTTCATATATTTGGACCCTTTCTTCAACAATCAACACTTAGAGCTCATTTTCACTTCTTTTCAACTCTTTTTTATTCTTTTCTCAACTTTTCTTTGTTTCTTTTCTTTTTCCACGAATTTTCTTTTCTTTTTCTTTTCTACCCTTGCCTCTTTTGGACTTTGGCACATACACACAAAAATCCCTTCCCCCACACTTGTTTTTCTGCATAATGGTCATCAAAAGGAATTCCCTCTAAGTTATGCTTCACTATGCTTCAAGAACAAGGGTATGGATGGTCCTATTCTAGGCTAGGTGGGGTAAAACGTGGCTAACAAAGAACATAGGCTAACACAAGGCTCAAGAGGGTTAAACCTACAAAACATAATGCGAAGGGTAAGGCTTTTGGCTCTAGTTTTAACTAACAACTTCATCTTGTTTATGTGTTATGCTAATCAATTTTATGCTTTGAATGAAACGGATATGATTTGGAACTATAATGATGAAACGCCTTCTAAGTAGCAACCAAGCAAAGAATAATGAGATCATGCAACAACTTAGAAAACAACAAATGCACAGATTATTAACTCTCCAAAGAACGTTTTAGGCTCAAGTCTCTCAGGGTTGTAGCGTTAATTTGAGTTCCTTCCTTCAAGCATGTTACAAAAACTGATTTTTTTTCTTTGTGATTAAATATGAATTCGTAAGTTACAATGACAACCAAGCATAAACCAAAGAGTATATCAAACTTTCATCCATGTTTATAACTTTCTTTAACCGTTATGCAATTAAAAACCAAATCCTCATCATTGTGTTGGAAGGTACCCTAAGACACAAACAAACACACAAAAACAACTCTAAAACAACTCTTTGTGGTATTTTCAAAACATTTTTTGATTTTTTTCAGAAATTTTCGGATTTTTCCTTAATGACACATAAAAATACTTCAAAACACACTAAAACACTTAAAAACAGTGAAAACAACTTTAGAAGCATATTGTTTACCCCCCTGATAGGAGCATATTTATGCGACTTAGCGTGCTTGTTTCTTGGCATTTTAGTAGTTAGTTTCCATTTAATTTAGTGTTTTAAGTCATTTTCGTGTGTTTGTAGGTTTCAAGGGTCAATAAGGCAAAAAGGTGCATTTTGGGGCCTTTTGGAGCATTTTTGGGCCAAGTTTGAATAGCTTATGCATGAGGCCAAAGGGATGGACGAAATTGAAGACTTGAAGAGGCTAGGATTGTGTTTGAAGACTGAAGAATTAATTCAAGAAAGTCAAGGAGCTTTGAAAGAAGGAAAGAAATCAGCCAAGTTCCTTGTTTTGGCCTAAACCTTTCCTATTCTCAAAATCACTAAGTTTCAGCCATAATTAAGGTTCCTAGTCAATTTGGGACACTTGATACCTGACCCTAAATGTCCAAAATCAGCCCTAAGGTCCTTGCCACATAAGCCATTCAATTTCCCTTTCTTTTCTGACTTTGCCGCACAAAAAGACCAAAACTTTCCTTTTTCCACCCAGCCGCACCTCTCCTTACATTTTTCCCTTTCTTTGCTGCAAAGTACATTCCCTTTTCTTTCCCCAAATCAGGAATTAAAGCCACTTACCCTTTTCCTAAAATCCCAGCTGCAACAAGAAGGAAGAAGACTTTCCCTTTCTTCTCTTCCTTCTCAGCCGCAAATCACACCTTTGGTCTTTAATTTCTGATTTCAATTCACTTATTCTTGGGATTTGGGGATTAAAAATCTGATTGCCTAGAATTAAATGGGGATTGGGGACTTAATTTCTGATTGCCATAACCCTAAAAAATCCCAGCCCCACCTTTTTAGTGAGAAAGATCCAACCATTCAATCCATCAGCCATTCCACTAAGTTCTCTAACCCTAGCCGCAACCCCCAATCAATTATCATCCCATTCATCATCCAGCCGCACCTCTCCCTCTCCCATTCAACCTATTTTCATCCTAAAAACTCATACACTCTCAACCGCACCATTCCATCCATCACAGCCATTCCACCACCTCTCTACACCACCACTCAACCCTAGCCGCACCCATCCACCTTAATACATCCATCTCAACCACTCTCCTCTTCTTGCCGCAGCCTTCCCCAAGCCCTAACCATCTCTCCCACTCGAAATTCATCCAAACAACCCAGAAAATCCCAAATTCCACTTGGTACCGCAGCAAGGAAAGGAGGAGATTACTCTTGGATGCAAGTTCTTGATCGTTGGAGCATTCTAGGTGTATTTTGTCTTATGTTCACATTTAATTTCTTCTCTTTCTGTTTTGTTGCAGCCATGAGTGGCTAAACCCCTCCTTAGCTAGGGGGAAGTTTGTAGCCATGAACATGCTTGTGAAATAAATCGATTGCTTTCAGTTGTGATTTGATGAATCATGAATGCAATTCAATTAACTATTTGATTGATAACTTATTTGTGTATGTTGATTAAGGATGCATACTTGGTTTTCATGCACAGATTTGATGCTAGAATATGAATGAGTTTCACCTAATCGTTACAAGTTCATATTTACAAGTAGTGGAGGTTGCTTACAAACAATCGCGTTAATTGAATTCTTGGCAAACGTATCATGCACTCATAGTTACAATTGCCTTGTCAACACTTATGATTTTCACTGAACATAATGATCTCTAATTGTATCTCTATTATGCACTCATGTAGGGGACCGTTGGAGAATAATTTGGGTTGTTGTATGCACGTATCCAATTCAATGACATAAGGAAAATCTGAGGGTTAATTTGTGCACGTACGGTTAATCTGGGGTGTTGGGCTTCATAATTCATTGAAAAGCAATTGGAAATCGATTTATGTGCAAGTGTGTCTTGTGTGAAAAACGGACCTCTAGCCAATCCATAACCCATTTGAGTCCCAAAACGTTTTAGACATTGTTTTGTTCTAGAATCTGCCTAGTTTTACATTCTGTGTGTTTTACTTTTAAATTCGTCCAAATCAAAACCCCCCTTTTACTTTCTTGTTTTAAAGTGTTCTAAATATGTTTTGTTTATGTTTTAAGTGGTTTTGAGTCAAACCAAAACCATATTTTCGTCCAAAGTTCATTTAAGGTCAGAAACTGCCTAACTAGCGTTTTTAGGCAGTTTTGAGTGTTTTCAGCCCATTTTGAGTCTTTTGAACTTATTTTGAGTTTTGTGAGTCTTTCCTTACGTTTTTAACTTTGTTTTTATGTTTTAGAGTCAGTTTAGAGGTTTTAGCAAGCCCTCCTAATCCCCGGTCTAGAACAATCCCTACTTGCATCTATACTACAATCTACAACAAGAGGGTTAATTTGTGTGTTTAGTTAATTGACGCATCACCCCCCACACTTAAACCAAACATTGTCCTCAATGTTTCAAGCATAGACTCACATGCAAGCAAACAAACAAACATCAAACAAGACACAAAATTGTAAAATGAAATCAATAAAGAGTAGAGTTTAGAAACGCAAATCTGGTTATGATGCCGGATCTTCCAAGGTCTCTCTATTGAAAGCATGGGTTGCCTCCCAATAAGCGCTTGCTTTAACGTCTTCCAGCCGGACGAATCCTCATTGTTAAGCTTGATTGGAGCCCACGGCATGGAGGGGTATGTATTCGACGTCATGCTCCTTGAAACGTCTATGCATTGAATCCTTGCACGGGAGGGGATAGTGATCTTTCCTGATTTTGACGTTTCGCTTCCTTACGTCAACTTGAACTCTTCCACCACCTTGAATTCGATTAGGTTCCTGCACCAAAGAAGGTAACAACCTATTAGTTGAAATGGGAATTGAAATTGGGATTGGAGACTTACCCATGTACTGCAATGAAGTGGTAGATTTGTTAGCAAATGCATATTAGATACTCTCGGCCAGATTGAGCCTTTTGTGGGGTGTGGCCGAATGTTCTATTCCAATTATTTCTTCATTGGTGGTTCGAAATCCATTCTTCTTGATTGGTGGTGAACGTCTCTGCCTTATGTTTTTAATTACATCAATAGCACAACAAGAACGAACATCATTAATATGCTCAACAGATTCAGAAACTTTAAAGTTAATCATATCACCACCAAATTGCATCGTTACTGCTCCCTTAGCCACATCAATCTTGGTGTTGGTGATGGAGAATGGGCGGTTTCCTCCATGTCAAGCACATAAAAATCTACAGGAAAAATCAAATGGTCTACCTGCACCAAAACATCCTCCAAAACTCCTTTTGGATATGCATTAGATCGATCGGCTAATTGAATAACAACACCATCATTTTTAAGCTCTCCTAGATTCATAGATGCATAAACAGAATATGGCATGAAATTAATTGATGCACCTAAATCTAGCATAGCATGTTCAAACTTAGTATTTCCAATAACATAAGGAATAGTAAAACTACCTTTTTGGGGGCTGTGGCAAGGGTTGTGCATCCCTTGATGTGGCTTTGTTTCCTTCCTCTTCCTCGAGCAATAGCTTTTCGTCTTCCTTTTGGGCAGATTTGGATGGTTGTGGATCGGTTCCAACTTCTTTGCCACTTCTCAACGTAATGGCCTTGGCGGTTTCAAATCCTCATTTCGGGTTGACAAGGGTTGAACTAGGCAGTTTGCCTTGCTCTCGGAATTGGCTTATGAATTTCGCCATTTGCCCCATTTGCTTCTTCATGTCACTCATCTCTTTGTCTTGATTCGCTATTCTCTGTAAAACAGAAGTTAGTAATTGAATAACTTGATCATTATCAACTAGCGAACCTGAGTTTGGTCGAACAATTTGTGATTAAGGTTGAGATTGACCGAATGGCTTTTGATATATCTCAGGGGTGGTTGTCGAAAACCTCCTCGTTGTTGAGGTTGTTGAGGCTCCCTCCAATTGAAATTTGGGTGATCTCTCCATCCCGGATTTTATGTATTTGAGTATGGATCGTTCCTTTGCTGATTTTGGCCTTGATAACCTATGGCATTTGCACTTTCCCATCCTCCATTCTCAATCAATTGTGGACATTGATCATTAGGATGCCCTCGCATAGAGCACACACCACACACACTTGGGGTGATTCCTTGCATTTTGCATCCTTCCATAAACTGTGACATCATAGTAGTAAGGTTAGTTATTTGAGATTGCAAATCAGAAACGGAACTTACCTCATTCACTTGCTGCCGTGGGGGGTCTCTTTGTCCAACTCCTTCGTATTATTGTGCGTTCAAGGCTCGGTTCGAAATTAGGATCTTGGCAGCCACTGGTGTTTTGTCAACCAAAGCACCCCCTGCCGAAGCATCTAGCATTTGTCTTTCAATTGGAAGGAGTCCCTCGTAAAAGTATTGAATTAGAAGCTCTTTCTTCATTTGGTGTTGTGGACAAGATGCAACTAGGGCCTTGAAATGCTCATAATACGCCGGAAATGATTCTCCTTGGTTTTGTTGGATGCCACTGATTTTCTTCCTCAAAAGAATAACTCATGATGTTGGGAAGAAGTTCTCTAAGAATGCTCGCTTCATGTTTTCCCAAGAAGTAACAGTTCCGGGTGCCAACTCGTATAGCCAATCTTTAGCCTTGTCCACAAGAGAGAATGGAAAGGCTTTCATCTTCAAAATGTTCCCATCGACAATGATGGGTGTCATGCTCGAACATACCACTTCAAAATCCTTAAGATGCTTGTTTGGATCTTCCATGGACAGCTCGTGGTATTTGGGGATGTGATGCAACAAGCTAGACTTCAATTCGAACTCATCGGTCTTTCCTTGGGCAGCCACGAGGTATTGAATGCAAAGGGGCACAACATTGTCCAACCCCGAGGCTGAAAGTTCTTTGATTGTATGATTGTTCGTTGCCATGGCTTGTTGTTGTTCTTCTTCTTCTTCAAATTCAGATTCGGCCTCTGAACTTGAAGTGGATGGGCTAGGTTCTGGGTTCTTCCTCTTCCTTCTCAACGTTTGTTCGAAATCGTCGTCAAAATCCAAGATGTTTGCATGAATGGGTTGAGAACTACGAGTCATAAACTTAGTACCTGAAACAAACAAAATCAGAAAGCAATACTAAACAGAAACACACGACACTTTGCTAATCCCCGGCAACGGCCCCAAAATTTGATGTGAAAATTACTTAACACACAAATTAAACCCTATTTTTGATAATTGTAGTATATGATGCAAGTAGGGATCGTTCTAGGCTGGGGAAAAGCTAGGGATGCTAATCGACACAAGTATGACTCAAAAACACAAAATTAAACTCAAAAACACTAGACTAGGTACTTATGACTCAAAACAGGCAAACTGACTCAAAACAGCACAATACTAGCAAATAGACTCAAAACTGACTCTAGGAATGATTTTGGACGAATTTAAGACTAGTAAGACTCAAAACACTAAAATGGACAGATTTAGACAAGTTTTAACTAAACTAACTTAACACAATTAACGGGGATTGATTTGGACAAAATTAATTAAACTAAACAGATTATAAAAACAAAGTAAATTAAGAACGAATTGGGTGATTTAAATGGATGATGGACTAGCTAGAGGACCCTTCTCCACACATGATACATATGCAACACAAACCAATTTCCAGTCATTATCTTTCTAAATCATGAATGACAACACCCCAGATTAACCGTGAATTGCACTAATTAACCTTCAGATTTTCCTAAGTTCATTGAATTGGATGGGATACGCATCCAACCAAATTATCCTTATCGATTTCCCTACATGAACAACATAATAGAGACACACTCAAAGGTCATTAAGTTCTTTGAAAACCATAAGCATTGACAAGGCATTCATGAAAAGCATGATACATTTGCCAGGAATTCAACTTAACACGATTGTGACTAACAACCTTTACTACTCATGAATATAAGTTCATAACAATTATATGCAATTCTCTTATATTCTAGCATCAAATTCATGCATGCAAACTAAGTGTGCACCCTTAACCCACATACAAGAATAAGTTTTGAATCAAACAGTTAAGCAAATTACATTCATAACTTATGAAATAATAACTGGATTTAATCAATTCATGTCACATATATAATCATGGCTTCGAAATCGCCCCTAGCTAAAACGAGTTTAGCCTCTCATGTTTGCAATTACACGAAAATAACTTGATTTAAACATTGAAGTATAAGGATAGAAAACACCTAGAACAATGCTGCAACAATCCAGAGTGAATAGCAGGGCACGGCAAAGGTCCTTCTTCTCCTTGCAATTGCGGCACAAAAGGGCTATGAGTGTACGAATATGGTTATGAAGGATGTGTGTTGAATGAATGGTGAGTGGTGTCTCAACAAAGGGTGCGGCACACATATTTATAGGGCTAAATATGTAGTCCACGACAAAGGCTGAATAGGAGTGAGAATGGGTGTAGAATTAGGACTCCAAAACATCAAGAAATAGGACACTTTAATTCACAATCCAAAGGGGAAAAGGTTATACTCTTTCAGCAGGATTTAGTGTTTCTAGAAAGACAATATGCGGCAGGAACTTAGGAGATAGGATAGGTCTTCTAGAAGTAGGTTGTAGATGAAGAGGTGCGGCATAAATGTAGGAAATCAGATATGGACTTTGTTCGCATGATTTTAGGCTTCTAGAACCATAGATTTAGGTGATAAAATCAGATATGAATCCCCTTTTGTAGCTGGAAATAAGGTAGGATAGGATAAGATAAGGTAGTTTAGATAAGATAAGATAAGAATTTGGTTAATGTTTGAGATAATGTTCCATGTTTCTTGCTAACTTCTTATCTTCTTATCTTGACTTTATTTTCTCCATCTCTTTAGCTGATTCCTAGCCTCTATTGATCTTCAAATTCGGCCATCCAACTTGCTTGAATCATAAGCTATCCATTCTTGGCCCAAAATTGCTCTAGAATGCTCCAAATAGCCTCTTTTTGCATACTTTGTCATTAGGACCTGAAATTGCACGAAAATGACTTTAAACACTATAATTAACATAATTTATCTAAGTAAATGCAAGAAAACAAGCTAACTAAGTCGTATAAATATGCTCCTATCAAAGTTCCAAAGCGTGTCAAACGCACGCTCATTTTATCGCACGAATGCTTAAAACAGTGCAATTACACTCCAAATAGAAAAATAACGTACTTTTGACACCAAATAATCATTTGATCTTTTGAGAACTTATTCTTAATGTGTTATTAGCATATTATATGTGCTTATATGCTTAAGCTCCAAAGCGTGTCAAACGCACGCTCATTTTATCCCACGAATACTTAAAATAGTGCAAATACACTCCAAAACGAAAAATAATGTGCTTTTGACACCAAATCAGCATTTGATCTTTCAAGAACTTATTCTTAATGTGTTATTAGCATATTATACGTGCTTATATGCTCAAGCTCCAAAGCGAGTCAAACGCACGCTCATTTTATCCCACGAGTGCTTAAAATAGTGCAAATACACTCCAAATCGAAAAACAACGTACTTTCGACACCAAATGAGCATTTGATCTTTTAAGAACTCATTCTTAATGTCTTGTTAGCGTATTCTATAAGTTTATTTGCTTGAGTTCCAAAGCGTGTCAAACGCACGGCCGTTTTATCCCACGAATGCTTAAAACAGTGCAATTACACTCCAAATCGAAACATAACGTACTTTTGACACCAAATAAGCATTTGATCTTTTGAGAACTTATTCTTAATAAGTTATTAGCGTATTATATGGGCTTATCTATTTAAGCTCCAAAGCGTGTCAAACGCACGCTCATTTTATCCCACGACTGCTTAAAATAGTGCAAATACACTCCAAATCGAAAAATAACTTACATTTGACACCAAATAATCATTTGATCTTTTGAGAACTTATTCTTAATGTGTTATTAGCGTATTATATGTGCTTATATGCTTAAGCTCCAAAGCGTGTCAAACGCACACTCATTTTATCCAGTGAGTGCTTAAAATAGTGCAAATACACTCCAAATCGAAAAACAACGTACTTTCGACACCAAATGAGCATTTGATCTTTTGAGAACTCATTCTTAATGTCTTGTTAGCATATTCTATAAGTTTATTTGCTTAAGTTCCAAAGCGTGTCAAACACACGGCCATTTTATTCCACGAATGCTTAAAACAGTGCAATTACACTCCAAATCGAAAAATAACGTGCTTTTGACACCAAATAAGCATTTGAACTTTTGAGAACTTATTCTTAATGTGTTATTAGCGTATTATATGTGCTTATATGCTTAAGCTCCAAAGCGTGTCAAATGCACGGTCTTTTTATCCCACGAGTGCTTAAAATAGGGAAATACACTCCAAATAAAAAAATAATGTACTTTTGAAGCCAAAACAGCATTTGATCTTTTGAGAACTTATTCTGAATGTGCTATTAGCGTATTATACGTGCTTGTATGCTTAAGCTCCAAAGCGTGTCAAACGCACGCTCATGTTATCCCACGACTGCTTAAAATAGTGCAAATACACTCCAAATCGAAAAATAACTTACATTTGACACCAAAGAATCATTTGATCTTTTGAAAAATTATCCTTAATGTGTTATTAGCGCATTATATGTGCTTCTATGCTTAAGCTCCAAAGCGTGTCAAACGCACGCTCATTTTATCCCACGAGTGCTTAAAATAGTGCAAATACACTCCAAATCGAAAAACAACGTACTTTCGACACCAAATGAGCATTTGATATTTTGAGAACTCATTCTTAATGTCTTGTTAGCGTATTCTATAAGTTTATTTGCTTAAGTTCCAAAGCGTGTCAAACGCACGGCCGTTTTATCCCACGAATGCTTAAAAAAATGCAATTACACTCCAAATCGAAAAATCACGTACTTTCGACACCAAATCAGCATTTGATCTTAGGGAACTTATTCTTAATGTGTTATTAGCGTATTGTATGTGCTTATATGCTTAAGCTCCAAAGCGTGTCAAACACATGCTCATTTTATCCCACGAGTGCTTAAAATAGTGCAAATACACTCCAAATCGAAAAATAACTTACATTTGACACCAAATAATCATTTGATCTTTTGAGAACTTATTCTTAATGTGTTATTAGCGTATTATATGTGCTTATACGCTTAAGCTCCAAAGCTTGTCAAACTCACGCTCATTTTATCCCACGAGTGCTTGAAATAGTGCAAATACACTCCAAATCGAAAAACAACGTACTTTCGACACCAAATGAGCATTTGATATTTTGAGAACTCATTCCTAATGTCTTGTTAGCGTATTCTATAAGTTTATTTGCTTAAGTTCCAAAGCGTGAACGCACGGCCGTTTTATCCCACGAATGCTTAAAAAAATGCAATTACACTCCAAATCGAAAAATCACGTACTTTCGACACCAAATCAGCATTTGATCTTAGAGAACTTATTCTTAATGTGTTATTATCGTATTGTATGTGCTTATATGCTTAAGCTCCAAAGCGTGTCAAACACATGCTCATTTTATCCCACGAGTGCTTAAAATAGTGCAAATACACTCCAAATCGAAAAATAATGTTCTTTTGACACCAAAACAGCATTTGATGTTCTGAGAACTTATTCTGAATGTGCTATTAGCGTATTGTACGTGCCTGTATGCTTAAGCTCCAAAGCGTGTCAAACGGACGTTCAGTTTATCCCACGAGTGCTTAAAATAGTGCAAATACACTCCAAATCGAAAAATCACGTAATTTCGACACCAAATGAGCATTTGATCTTTTGAGAACTGATTCTTGATGTCTTGGATGAGTATTATATAAGTTTGTTTGCTTATGTTGCAAAGTGTGTCAAGCGCACGGCCGTTTTATCCCACGAATGCTTAAAACAGTGCAATTACACTCCAAATCGAAAAATAACGTAATTTTCAGACCAAATAAGCATTTGATCTTTTGAGAACTTATTCTTAATGTGTCATTAGCATATTATATGTGCTTATAGGCTTAAGCTCCAAAGCGTGTCAAACGCACGCTCATTTTATCCCACGAGTGCTTAAAATAGTGCAAATACACTCCAAATCGAAAAATAACTTACATTTGACACCAAATAATCATTTGATCTTTTGAGAACTTATTCTTATTGTGTTATTAGCGTATTATATGTGCTTATATTCTTAAGCTCCAAAGCGTGTCAAACGCAAGCTCAATTTATCTCACGAGTGCTTAAAATAGTGCAAATACAGTCCAAATCGAAAAATCACGTAATTTCGACACCAAATGAGCATTTGATCTTTTGAGAACTGATTCTTAATGTCCTGGATGTGTTATTAGATAATTTTATTTGCTTATGGTCGAAAGCGTGTCAGGTGCACGGCCGTTTTATCCCACGAATGCTTAAAAAAATGCAATTACAGTCCAAATCGAAAAACAACGTACTTTCGACAATAAATAAGCATTTGATCTTTTGAGAACTTATTCTTATTGTGTTATTAGCGTATTATATGTGCTTATATGCTTAAGCTCCAAAGCGTGTGAAACGCATGCTCATTTTATCCCACGAGTGCTTAAAATAGTGCAAATACAGTCCAAATCGAAAAATAACTTACATTCGACACCAAATAATCATTTGATCTTTTGAGAACTTATTCTTAGTGTGTTATTAGCGTATTATATGTGCTTATATGCGTAGGCTCCAAAGCTTGTCAAACGCACGCTCATTTTATCCCACGAGTGCTCAAAATAGTGCAAATACACTCCAAATTGAAAAACAACGTACTTTCGACACCAAATGAGCATTTGATCTTTTGAGAACTGATTCTTAATGTCTTGTTAGCGTATTATATAATTTTGTTTGCTTATCTTCCAAAGCGTGTCAAACGCACGGCCGTTTTATCTCACGAATGCTTAAAACAGCACAATTACACTCCAAATCAAAAATAACGTACTTTTGACACCAAATAAGCATTTGATCTTTTGAGAACTTATTCTTAATGTGTTATTAGCATATAATATGTGCTTATATGCTTAAACTCCAAAGCGTGTCAAATGCACGGTCATTTTATCCCACGAGTGCTTAAAATAGTGCAAATACACTCCAAATCGAAAAATAATGTTCTTTTGACACCAAAACAGCATTTGATCTTTTGAGAACTTATTCTGAATGTGCTATTAGTGTATTATACGTGCCTGTATGCTTAAGCTCCAAAGCGTGTCAAAAGCACGCTCATTTTATCCCACGAATACTTAAAATAGTGCAAGTACACTCCAAATCGAAAAATAATGTACTTTTCACACCAAATCAGCATTTGATCTTTTGAGAACTTATTCTTAATGTGTTATTAGCGTATTATACGTGCTTATATGCTTAAGCTCCAAAGCGAGTCAAACGCATGCTCATTTTATCCCACGAGTGCTTAAAATAGTGCAAATACACTCCAAATCGAAAAATAATGTTCTTTTGACACCAAAACAGCATTTGATCTTCTGAGAACTTATTCTGAATGTGCTATTAGTGTATTGTACGTGCCTGTATGCTTAAGCTCCAAACCGTGTCAAACGGACGCTCAGTTTATCCCACGAGTGCTTAAAATAGTGCAAATACACTCCAAATCGAAAAATCACATAATTTCGACACCAAATGAGCATTTGATCTTTTGAGAACTGATTCTTAATGTCTTGGATGCGTATTATATAAGTTTATTTGCTTATGTTGCAAAGTGTGTCAAGCTCACGGCCGTTTTATCCCACGAATGCTTAAAACAGTGCAATTACACTCCAAATCGAAAAATAACGTAATTTTGACACCAAATAAGCATTTGATCTTTTGAGAACTTATTTTTATTGTGTTATTAGCGTATTATATGTGCTTATATGCTTAAGCTCCAAAGCGTGTGAAACGCATGCTCATTTTATCCCACGAGTGCTTAAAATAGTGCAAATACAATCCAAATCGAAAAATAACTTACATTTGACACCAAATAATCATTTGATCTTTTGAGAACTTATTCTTAGTGTGTTATTAGCGTATTATATGTGCTTATATGCGTAAGCTCCAAAGCTTGTCAAACGCAAGCTCATTTTATCCCACGAGTGCTTAAAATAGTGCAAATACACTCCAAATTGAAAAACAACGTACTTTCGACACCAAATGAGCATTTGATCTTTTGATAACTGATTCTTAATGTCTTGTTAGCGTATTATATAAGTCTGTTTGCTTAACTTCCAAAGCGTGTCAAACGCACGGCCGTTTTATCCCATGAATGCTTAAAACAGCACAATTACACTCCAAATCGAAAATAACGTACTTTAGACACCAAATAAGCATTTGATCTTTTGAGAACTTATTCTTAATGTGTTATTAGCATATAATATGTGCTTATATGCTTAAACTCCAAAGCGTGTCAAATGCACGGTCATTTTATCCCACGAGTGCTTAAAATAGTGCAAATAGACTCCAAATCGAAAAATAATGTTCTTTTGACACCAAAATAGCATTTGATCTTCTGAGAACTTATTCTGAATGTGCTATTAGCGTATTGTACGTGCCTGTATGCTTAAGCTCCAAAGCGTGTCAAACGGACGCTCAGTTTATCCCACGAGTGCTTAAAATAGTGCAAATACACTCCAAATCGAAAAATCACGTCATTTCGACACCAAATGAGCATTTGATCTTTTGAGAACTGATTCTTAATGTCTTGGATGCGTATTATATAAGTTTATTTGCTTATGTTGCAAAGTGTGTCAAGCGCACGGCCGTTTTATCCCACGAATCCTTAAAACAGTGCAATTACACTCCAAATCGACAAATAACGTAATTTTGACACCAAATAAGCATTTGATCTTTTGAGAACTTATTCTTAATGTGTTATTAGCGTATTATATGTGCTTATATGCTTAAGCTCCAAAGCGTCTCAAACGCACGCTCATTTTATCCCACGAGTGCTTAAAATAGTGCAAATACACTCCAAATCGAAAAATAACTTACATTTGACACCAAATAATCATTTGATCTTTTGAGAACTTATTCTTAATGTGTTATTAGCGTATTATATGTGCTTATATGCTTAAGCTCCAAAGCGTCTCAAACGCACGCTCATTTTATCCCACGAGTGCTTAAAATAGTGCAAATACACTCCAAATCGAAAAATAACTTACATTTGACACCAAATAATCATTTGATCTTTTGAGAACTTATTCTTATTGTGTTAGTAGCATATTATATGTGCTTATATTCTTAAGCTCCAAAGCGTGTCAAACGCACGCTCATTTTATCCCACGAGTGCTTAAAATTGTGCAAATACAGTCCAAATCGAAAAATCACGTAATTTCGACACCAAATGAGAATTTGATCTTTTGAGAACTGATTCTTAATGTCTTGGATGTGATATTAGATAAGTTTATTTGCTTATGGTCCAAAGCGTGTCAAGCGTACGGCCGTTTTATCCCACGAATGCTTAAATAAATGCAATTACACTCCAAATCGAAAAACAACGTACTTTCGACACTAAATAAGCATTTGATCTATTGAGAACTTATTCTTATTGTGTTATTAGAGAATTATATGTGCTTATATGCTTAAGCTCCAAAGCGTGTGAAACGCATGCTCATTTTATCCCACGAGTGCTTAAAATAGTGCAAATACAATCCAAATCGAAAAATAACTTACATTTGACACCAAATAATCATTTGATCTTTTGAGAACTTATTCTTAGTGTGTTATTAGCGTATTATATGTGCTTATATGCATAAGCTCCAAAGCTTGTCAAACGCAAGCTCATTTTATCCCACGAGTGCTTAAAATAGTGCAAATACACTCCAAATTGAAAAACAACGTACTTTCGACACCAAATGAGCATTTGATCTTTTGAGAACTGATTCTTAATGTCTTTGTAGCGTATTATATAAGTTTGTTTGCTTAACTTCCAAAGCGTGTCAAACGCACGGCCGTTTTATTCCACGAATGCTTAAAACAGCACAATTACACTCCAAATCGAAAATAACGTACTTTTGACACCAAATAAGCATTTGATCTTTTGAAAACTTATTCTTAATGTGTTATTAGCATACAATATGTGCTTATATGCTTAAACTCCAAAGCGTGTCAAATGCACGGTCATTTTATCCCACGAGTGCTTAAAATAGTGCAAATACACTCCAAATCGAAAAATAATGTTCTTTTGACACCAAAACAGCATTTGATCTTTTGAGAACTTATTCTGAATGTGCGATTAGCGTATTATACGTGCCTGTATGCTTAAGCTCCAAAGCGTGTCAAACGCACGCTCATTTTATCCTACGAATACTTAAAATAGTGCAAGTACACTCCAAATAAAAAATAATGTACTTTTAACACCAAATCAGCATTTGATCTTTTGAGAACTTATTCTTAATGTGTTATTAGCGTATTATACGTGCTTATATGCTTAATCTCCAAAGCAAGTCAAACGCATGCTCATTTTATCCCACGAGTGCTTAAAATAGTGCAAATACACTCCAAATCGAAAAATAATGTTCTTTTGACACCAAAACAGCATTTGATCTTCTGAGAACTTATTCTGAATGTGCTATTAGCGTATTGTATGTGCCTGTATGCTTAAGCTCCAAAGCGTGTCAAACGGACGCTCAGTTTATCCCACGAGTGCTTAAAATAGTGCAAATACACTCCAAATCGAAAAATCACGTAATGTCGACACCAAATGAGCATTTGATCTTTTGAGAACTGATTCTTAATGTCTTGGATGCGTAGTATATAAGTTTATTTGCTTATGTTGCAAAGTGTGTCAAGCGCACGGCCGTTTTATCCCACGAATGCTTAAAACAGTGCAATTACACTCCAAATCGAAAAATAACGTAATTTTGACACCAAATAAGCATTTGATCTTTTGAGAACTTATTCTTAATGTGTTATTAGCGTATTATATGTGCTTATATGCTTAAGCTCCAAAGCGTCTCAAACGCACGCTCATTTTATCCCACGAGTGCTTAAAATAGTGCAAATACACTCCAAATCGAAAAATAACTTACATTTGACACCAAATAATCATTTGATCTTTTGAGAACTTATTCTTATTGTGTTAGTAGCGTATTATATGTGCTTATATTCTTAAGCTCCAAAGCGTGTCAAACGCACGCTCATTTTATCCCACGAGTGCTTAAAATAGTGCAAATGCAGTCCAAATCGAAAAATCATGTAATTTTGACACCAAATGAGCATTTGATCTTTTGAGAACTGATTCTTAATGTCTTGGATGTGTTATTAGATAAGTTTATTTGCTTATGTTCCAAAGCGTGTCAAGCGCACGGCCGTTTTATCCAACGAATGCTTAAAACAGTGCAATTACACTCCAAATCGAAAAATAACGTACTTTTGACACCAAATAAGCATTAGATATTTTGAGAACTTATTCTTAATGTGTTATTAGCTTATTATATGTGTTTATATGCTTAAGCTCCAAAGCGTGTCAAACGCACTCTCATTTATCCCCACGAGTCCCTAAAATAGTGCAAATACACTCCAAATCGAAAAATAATGTACTTTTGACACCAAAACAGCATTTGATCTTTTGAGAACTTATTCTGAATGTGCTATTAGCGTATTATACGTGCTTGTATGCTTAAGCTCCAAAGCATGTCAAACGCACGCTCATTTTATCCCACGAATACTTAAAATAGTGCAAATACACTCCAAATCGAAAAATAATGTACTTTTGACACCAAATCAGCATTTGATCTTTTGAGAACTTATTCTTAATGTGTTATTAGCGTATTATACGTGCTTATATGCTTAAGCTCCAAAGTGATGTGAAAATTACTTGACACACAAATTAAACCCTCTTGTTGACAATTGTAGTATAGATGCAAGTAGGGACCGTTCTAGGCCAGGGATTAGGAGGGATTGCTAATATACTCTAAACTGACTCAAAGATACAAAAGCAAACTTAAAAACACTTAACTAGACTCAAGTAAACAAAACAAGACTCAAAAGACTCTAAACGAACTAGTATGACTCAAAACAGGTTTAAAACACTCAAAACTGCTTAAAACAACCTGAAAGACTCAAAACAGAAACTAGGACTTAGTTTGGACGAAAATTGAATTGAACTTGACTCAACACACACAAACACAAACTAGGACAAATTCTAACCTAATTGACTCAACAAAGTAAAGGGGATTGGTTTTAGAGTGAAACTAAGCTAAAACAGACAGAAACTTTAAACTAGGCAGATTTGCACAAATTTGGGTTTTTGGGATGAATGGTGGACTAGCTAGAGGGTTCCTTATCCACACATGATTTATATGCATATGACTTGACTTCCAGTTACGTTTTCATTAAATCATAAATGACAATGCCCCAGATTAACCGTGTCAATCACTAATTAACCCTCAGATTCTCCTAATTTCATTGAATTGGACGGACAACGCATCTACAACCAAATTATTTTCATCAATTTCCCTACATGACATCATAATAGAGACACAATCAGAGATCATTACGTTCAATGAGAATCATAAGCATTGACGAGGCATTCATAACTATGACATCATGTTACTCATGCCAAGAATTGAACTTAACACGATCGTACCAGCAACCTTTACTACTTGTGAACATAAGTTTGTAACAATTATGTGAAACTCACTTATATTCTAGCATCAGATTTATGCATGCAAACTAAGTATGCATCCTTAATCAACATACACAAATAAGTTATAATTTAAACAGTTAAGCCAATTGCATTCATAATTCAAGAATCTGTAACTGAAATTTATCAACTCATAACGCACATAAAATCATGGTTTCAAAGTATCCTCTAGCTAAAACGAGTTTAGCCTCTCATAATTACAGCAAGACAAAGGAAAATTAATTTAAACATCGAAAACATAAGGTAGAATACACCTAAGAACGCCCAGCAATCCAGATTGGGTGCAGCGCTGTCCAAGGCTTCTCCTCCTCTCCCTCTGATGTGAAAATTACTTAACACGCAAATTAAACCCTATTTATGACAATTGTAGTATATGAAGCAAGTAGGGATCGTTCTAGGCCGGGGATTAACTAGGGATGCTAATCAACACAAATAAGACTCAAAAACACAAAAACAAGCTTTAAAAACGTTTAAATAGACTCAAGGGACTCAAAACAGGTTTAAAAGACTCAAAACAACTTAAAATAACCAAAAAGACTCAGTTTTAGACCCAAGAAGTGATTTTGACGAAAATAAGGTAAAACTTGACTCAAAAGACTAAAAGAAACAGGTTTTGACTCAAATAACAAGATTAGATGAAAAGGGGATTGTTTTGGATGAAATTAAACTTTAAAACAGAAACTTTATTTAAAACACTTAAGAAAAACGATTTTGATGAATTGAATGGATGATGAGTTTAGTTAGAGGATCCTTCTCCACACATGATATATGCACATGAACCAATTTCCAATTATTATTCCTTTAGACTATGAATGACAACACTCCAAGTTAACCATGTAAGCATAAATTAACCATCAGATTTTCCTCTTCTCATTGAATTGAATGAAACATGCATTACAACCAAATTATCCTTATCAAGTCCCTAACTATGATAGCATGATAGAAAACATATCAAAGGTCATTACGTTCTTTGAAAATCATAAGTGTTGACAAGGCATTCGTAACTATGAAAAGCATGAAACTCTTGCCTAGGGCTTACTTAACATGATTGTGACTAGCAACCTTTACTACTTGTGAATATAAGTTCATAACGATTAGGTGAAACTCCCTTATACTCTAGCTTCAAGTTAATGCATGCAAATTAAGTGTCGACTCCCAATTAACACACACAAACAAGTTTTAATAACTTAGATAAGCAAATCACATTCAAGTCTTAAGAAACAATAATTGGATGTAATCAATTCATATATAGCATATAATCATGGCTTCAAATTCACCCCCAACTAATAAGAAATTTAGCCTCTCATGTTTGCAATTACACAAAAATAACTTGAATTAAACATTGAGATAAAAGAAAGACAACACGTAGAACAATGGGCAGCCACGGCACTAAGTCCTTCCTCTCCTTCTTGCAATTGCGCACGATCAAGGCTTGTGAGTGAATGGGTGTGGATCTGAAAGGTGTATTGAATTGTGGGATGAGTGGTGAGAGGTTGGTGGTGGATGGATGTAGGTGAATTATGGTGAAGGGTGGATGATTTTAAGTGCACAGCAGGTATGTGTATTTATAGGGAGAGAAAGGCACGGTTTCAAGGTGTTTTGGAGAAGGATTTGGCATCCCAAACCACCAAGGAAAAGGTGAAATTCGAGCAGATTCCATGTAGGAAAAAGATTGGTCTTCAAATAAGGAGATATGGTTTCTAGAACAAGGAGATAAGGCACCAGATTTTTAGGGTTCTAGAACCATGAATTTAGGTGATAAAATCTGATAAGAATCCCCTTTTGTAGCTGGAAATAAGGTAGGATAGGATTAGGTTAGGATAGGATAAGATAAGATAAGGATTTGGATAATGTTTCTAGATAATGTTCCTTATTTCTTGCTCTTCTCTTATCTTCTAGAACTTGAACTTGTTTCTTCCTTCTTCTTAGCAGATTCCTTGCCTTCTAATCTTTAAATTCGTCTACCCTTCTTGCTTGAATCATAAGCTATCCATCCTTGGCCCAAAATAGCTCTAGAATGCTCCAAAATGCTTCTTTTTGCATATTTTGTCATTAGGACATGAAATTGCACGAAAATGGCTTTAAATACTATAATAAGTGATAACTAACTACAAAAATGCAAGAAAACAAGCTAACTAAGTCGCATAAATATGCTCCTATCAAATTCCCCCACATTTAGCTTTTGCTAGTCCTCGAGCAAAACAAAAACAAACAAGACAACTAAAAGTAAACAAAACACAATCTACACCTTCCAACATTTATCTCAGGGATTTCCAAGCAACATGACATGTTAAAAATCCTTATTCCCACAGATTTTAGTCATCTTTTCCCTCGAGCACATACTTAATCACAGTCGCCACTTACTAGTTCGCATTTAATCAATTAAAACAATGATTTGAATGTAGTAACATGCCTTAGAGAATTCCCTTAATTCCTCACCGGATACACTCTATTTTCACACAGATTTTCTGACTACACACCCTACACTAGGTATATGTGAGAAGATTGATGTAAATATGAAAACTAATACTCACATATGATATAAACAAAGAAGGCAATTTCTGGAATTAATGCATGTGTATAGATATGATCTCATGAATGGAGTGCTACTACTTAGACGCGAGAACCAGGGACACCATATGCTCATACCAACTCCAAACTCCACATATTGAAACACATAACACTCAAGATAGAAGTATAGGGTTGTAACGGGGCTAAAGGGTATTGGTTAACAAGGAAAGATATGGAAAACAAACATTCTTAAAGAAATAGCAAGCAAAGTAATGAAATAGGCACTTAGAATTCACTTTTGAATGCAGAAATCAACTTTTAAACACAAGGGAAGATTCATGCAACACTTAGGGCTGATTTCAACTTTTTGGACCCTTTCTTCAACAACCAACACTTGTGAGCTTATTCTCACTTATTTTCAACACTTTTTTGTTTTTTTTTTTCTCTTTCCTTTTCTTTCTACCCGTGCACATTTTTCTTTTCTTTGCACATCTCTTAAAATCCTTCCCCCACACTCGTTTTCTGCAATATGGTGATCAAAAGGAATTTCCTTCTAAATTATGCTCCACTATGCTTCAAGAACAAGGGTATGGATGGTCTTATACTAGGCTTGGTAGGGTAAAACGTGGCTAACAAAGAACATAGGCTTAAAACAAGGCTCAACAGGGTTAAACCTACAAAACATAATGCGAAGGGTGAGGCTTTTTGGCTCTAGCTTAACTAAACAACTTCATCTTGTTTACGAGTTATGCTAATCAATTTTATGCTTTGAATGAAATGGGCATGAGTTCTAGTATTTGGAACTATAGTGATGGAACGCCTTCCAAGTAGCAACCAAGCAAAGAATAATGAGATCATGCAACGACTTAGAAAACAAGAAATGCACAGATTTTTAACTCTCCAAAGAATGTTTTAGGCTCAAGTCTCTCAGGGTTGTAGCGTTAATTTGAGTTCCTTCCTTCAAGCATGTTACAAAAACTGATTTTTTTTCTTTGTGATTAAACATGAATTCGTAAGTTACAACTACAACTAAGCATAAACCAAAGGCATATCAAACTTCCACCCATGTTTGTAACTTTCTTTAACAGTTATGCAATTAAAAACCAAATCCTCATCATTGTGTTGGAAGGTACCATAAGACACAAACAAACACACAAAACGACTCTTTTTGGTATTTTTAACACATTTTTCGATTTTTTTCAAGAATTTTCGGATTTTTCTTAAAGAACACATAAAAACACTTCAAAACACTCTAAAAACACTTAAAAATAGTGAAAACAACATTAGAAGTGATAGGTGATAAAATCCCACGAATTTTGCATGAAAACACTTTGTTTACCCCCCACACTTAAATCAAACATTGTCCTCAATGTTTTAAACATATATGCACACATAAACAAACAAACAAACAAACAAACAAACAACTAAGACACGAATTGCAAAGTAAAATCAATAAAGAGTAGAGTTTAGGAACATAAACACCTGGTTATAATGCCGGATCGTCCAAGGGCTCTTTATTGAATGCATGGGTTGCCTCCCAAGAAGCGCTTGCTTTAACGTCTTCCAGCCGGACGATACCTCCTTTATCTTTGAATGGAAGATGATAGCTGAAATGATCCAGTAACGGTTTAAATTCAAGAGTAGGTACCTGAATCATTAACAACATGTTAGTATTAAACGAAATTGAAATTCCGGGAGGTGGCTTACCTGTGTGAACCAACAAGAACTCAAGAACAAACACAACTTCAAAAGTTTTAGGAAACACATCCTTGCTGCACCATGGAGAATTTGAGGGACTGTTGCATTTGGCCAGATTTATTGTGATGGTTGTGACTTGTCCCGTGTCATAGAATCTAACTTCTTCCGGAATTGTTGTCTCAAGTACATCATCTTTGATGAATTCTAGACATTCCCCAACCACTTCTTTCTCGTGAATGTTTGGAAAGGTTTCGAAGATGCCTTCCTCACCCTCTTCTTCTTTGGATTGCATGAACCTGCAAGGAATAGGAACGTTTGGTGGAACGGGGTCAGAAAGAATTGAATTTGGAACTACCTTACCTGAATTGGATGGCGTAAAGGGCATAGGGGTTTGCGGTAAGGGTGTTGGGGCTAGGCTAGGCTGCGGCAAGGGTGGTTCTTCCCTTGCCGTGGCCTTGTCATCCTCCTCTTCCTCAAGCAGCAACTGTTCATCCATATTTAGGTTGTGTTGGAACGTTTTTGGGTCAGCTCCAACCTCTAAACCACTTTCCAGGATGATGGCTTCGGCGGTTTCAAAACCTCCTTTTGGATTTACAACGGTTGAACTAGGAAGTTTGCCTTGTTCTCTCAACTGCCCAAGGAACTCTGAAATCTGCCCTATTTGCTTCTCCATGTCACTCATCTTTTTGTCTTGATTCGCTATTTTATTGTTTTGAGTTTCTAATCTTTGCGAAACAGAAGTTAGAAATTGAATAACTTGATCATTATCCATGGACATACTTGAATTCGATTGGAATGGGGGAGGCTGTGGTGGCTGAATAGGCATTGAATAAAACTCCTCATATGGCTGCCAATATGCTTCGTGTTGAACTTGTTGAGGTTCCCACCACATAGAGTTTGACTGATCACTCCAATCTTGTTGATTAACTGGATATCCTTGCATATAGGATGCACCAAATGTAGGGACACTTTGCATCGTGGTCCTTTCGATGTGCTGCAACATAAGAGAAGTAAGATTCGCTATTTGAAGAATAGCAATTGCCATGTCTTGCTTCTCTAGTACCTGAAATCAAAGAAAGAAAACTAAATCAAATATCACAAGTAAAATAAGCAAAACAAACCAAAATTAGAAACTTAAAAAAAAACACGAAAAGAAAGAAAGGGGGATTAGCAATTTTGCTAATCCCCGGCAACGGCGCCAAAATTTGATGTGAAAATTACTTAACACGCAAATTAAACCCTATTTATGACAATTGTAGTATATGATAGGGGTGGGTTGGAAAAACCGAAAACCGAAAAAAACCGGACCGAAAACCAGACTAAGGCTGAAAAAACCGAACCGAAAAAAAAACCAAACCGAACCTATTGAACCGAACCGAACCGAATCTGGTTGGTTCGGTTTCGGTTTCTGGGGTTTAGAAACCGAACCGAACCTCTTTGAAACGACGTCGTTTTATAATATTTTAATAATTAATAAGCCTAATTCTAAAACGGTGTGTTTTACTCCTAAATTGCAAACCCCCTAACCCTAACCCTCATCTGTCCTCTCGGTCTCGACTCTCTCCTATTTTCCCACTTCTCTTCGCACGCAGCAAGCAGCCGTCTCTTTCGCAGCAACCTCTCTGACCTCTGTCTGTCTCTCATTCCTCCTCACAGCAAGCAGCCTCGGCCCTCCTCATCTGTCTCTCTCACAGCCGCAACCTCTCTCTGTCTCTCATTCCCCATCGCAGCAACCTCATCTGTCTTTCGCAGCAGCAACCTTTCTCTTTGTCTCTCATTCCCAACGGCGACTTCTCACTCTCAATCACAGCAAAAGGTTAGTCTCACTCACTCACACTCACTCACACTCTCACGTTTAATTTTCTGTTCTACTTAATTTTCTGTTCACTCTCGATCACAGTAAGATATTTGATTTTTTGTTCTTTGGATTAGATAAGGAAATTACATAAGAAGCAATAACTAATTTGAGTTCCTAGCGATTGATCTAACTGATTTGTTGCTTCTTGGAACCCCTGTGCTGATTTGTTGCTTCTGCGATAAACTGATCTAACTGATTTGTTTCTTATTGAAACCAGTATTTCAAAAATTAAAATAGAATCAGAAAGATTGGTGCAATCAATATTTCTAACTTGTTTAGAAAATTCAGTTTCTGTATGGTTTGGATGCCTTAAACTAATCAAGGCATGGATTAATCCTAAATTGATGACAGAAAAGGCTTGGATTAATCCTATAAGTTGATTATGCTTCTGGATTTGAATCTTGTTATTTCCTGATTTTGTTGTCTTTTCGTTTGTTGTATGTGTTTTGAGTAAGGCTCATTGCGGCCGCATCACTAAGTCATCTTTCTTGCGTATTAATGAAATCTCGTACCTTTGAGTTTTGTTTATAATGATTGATGCTCAAGTATGTTTGTTCATGTGTATTCTTGTTGAAGAGGTGAAAAGGAATACTAAGAGTGTTTTGATAGGTTGTAATGTTATTGAATTATTATGATGAACTTATTTATTTCTTTTTAATCATTGAGGGTTCAGTAATACTGTTTTCTTTTCATTTATTCAGCTTTTGAACTGCAATGTACTAATACAGTAGTCATCATATATATATATATATATATATATATATATATATATTGTGAAGGGATTTGGCTGCGTATATATATTGTGAAGGGATTTGGCTGCAGGTTATATATATTGTGAAGGGGATTTGATTCTTGCCTTTGTTGTTGTGGAGTAGTTGTAGGATTAGGTTATTATAAATAGGTGTGTTGTAATTCAATGTTGGGAGACTTGATTTTGTCTTGTAAAGGATAATTGGCCTTCCATATTTTGTCTTGAATGATTCTATTAGAAATTTGAACTTTGATTTTATTTATACTTCTTTGAAAATGGCTGGAAGTTGTTTTTAAATTTTTTTTTTGCTGCTGGATAAGAAGAAGAAGAAGGAAAAAGGAAAAAAAAAAAAAAAAAAAAAAACCGAACCGGGCCGAAACCGAACCGAGAAAAACCGAACCGAATGTAAACCGATAGAAAACAGAACCGAACAGTAATTTCGGTTCGGTTTCCGGTTTTAGCAAAAAACCGAACCCACCCCTAGTATATGATGCAAGTAGGGATCGTTCTAGGCTGGGGATTAACTAGGGATGCTAATCAACACAAATAAGACTCAAAAACACAAAAACAAACTTTAAAAACGTTTAAATAGACTCAAGGGACTCAAAACAGGTTTAAAAGACTCAAAACAACTTAAAACAACCAAAAAGACTCAGTTTTAGACCCAAGAAGTGATTTTGACGAAAATAAGGTAAAACTTGACTCAAAAGACTAAAAGAAACAAGTTTTGAATCAAATAACAAGATTAGATGAAAAGGGGATTGTTTTGGACGAAATTAAACTTTAAAACAGAAACTTTATTTAAAACACTTAAGAAAAACGATTTTGATGAATTGAATGGATGATGAGTTTAGTTAGAGGATCCTTCTCCACACATGATATATGCACATGAACCAATTTCCAATTATTATTCCTTTAGACTATGAATGACAACACTCCAAGTTAACCCTGTAAGCATAAATTAACCATCAGATTTTCCTTTTCTCATTGAATTGAATGAAACATGCATTACAACTAAATTATCCTTCAAGTCCCTAACTATGATAGCATGATAGAAAACATATCAAAGGTCATTACGTTCTTTGAAAATCATAAGTGTTGACAAGGCATTCGTAACTATGAAAAGCATGAAACTCTTGCCTAGGGCTTACTTAACATGATTGTGACTAGCAACCTTTACTACTTGTGAATATAAGTTCATAACGATTAGGTGAAACTCCCTTATACTCTAGCTTCAAGTTAATGCATGCAAATTAAGTGTCGACTCCCAATTAACACACACAAACAAGTTTTAATAACTTAGATAAGCAAATCACATTCAAGTCTTAAGAAACAATAATTGGATGTAATCAATTCATATATAGCATATAATCATGGCTTCAAATTCACCCCCAACTAATAAGAAATTTAGCCTCTCATGTTTGCAATTACACAAAAATAACTTGAATTAAACATTGAGATAAAAGAAAGACAACACGTAGAACAATGGGCAGCCACGGCACTAAGTCCTTCCTCTCCTTCTTGCAATTGCGCACGATCAAGGCTTGTGAGTGAATGGGTGTGGATCTGAAAGGTGTATTGAATTGTGGGATGAGTGGTGAGAGGTGGGTGGTGGATGGATGTAGGTTTATTATGGTGAAGGGTGGATGATTTTAAGTGCACAGCAGGTATGTGTATTTATAGGGAGAGAAAGGCACGGTTTCAAGGTGTTTTGGAGAAGGATTTGGCATCCCAAACCACCAAGGAAAAGGTGAAATTCGAGCAGATTCCATGTAGGAAAAAGATTGGTCTTCAAATAAGGAGATATGGTTTCTAGAACAAGGAGATAAGGCACCAGATTTTTAGGGTTCTAGAACCATGAATTTAGGTGATAAAATCTGATAAGAATCCCCTTTTGTAGCTGGAAATAAGGTAGGATAGGATTAGGTTAGGATAGGATAAGATAAGATAAGGATTTGGATAATGTTCCTTATTTCTTGCTCTTCTCTTATCTTCTAGAACTTGAACTTGTTTCTTCCTTCTTCTTAGCAGATTCCTTGCCTTCTAATCTTTAAATTCGTCCATCCTTCTTGCTTGAATCATAAGCTATCCATCCTTGGCCCAAAATAGCTCTAGAATGCTCCAAAATGCTTCTTTTTGCATATTTTGTCATTAGGACCTGAAATTGCACGAAAATGGCTTTAAATACTATAATAAGTGATAACTAACTACAAAAATGCAAGAAAACAAGCTAACTAAGTCGCATAAATATGCTCCTATCACCTTCCTCCTTGCTAGGGCACGGCACAGGTGGCTAAGAGTGTATGGAAGTGGTTTGGATGGGTGGTGGGTAGCGGCAAGGGTTGTGGAAGGTGGTGGAATGGGTGGATGGAATAGGTGAGTAGATGGGAATTGTGGTGAGAGGGTGGTTAGATCTTCTAATAGTCTGCGGCAAAAGGCTTTATTTATAGGGCAAGGAAGGGCCATGAATTTAATTAATTTTGGGACAGGTTTGATCTCCAAATCCACAAGGAAAAAGGTAATTAAAACCAGAATCCAAGAGGAGAAAGGGAAACGGAAGTTGCGGCAGGAATTTAAAGGGAAAGGAGAAGCCTTGCAAGGCAAGGAAACAGATTTTGGGAAAGAAAGGTGCGGCACAAGGTAGGACAGGTTTAGACCTTCTAGAATTAGGTAATTAAGTGTCCCAAATTATTTAGGACTCCCCTTTGTAGCTGAAACCTTGATAAAATAGGATTAGGAAAGTCAAAGGTCAAAATAAGGAAACTTTGACTTAGTCAATCCTTCTACTTCTTGGATTCCTTTTCCTTCCTTGACTTGAATTTATTTTCTTCCTCTCTTTGGCAGATTCCTAGCTTGCTTTGGTCTTCAATTTTGTCCATCTACTTTGCTCCAAGCATGTGCTATCCATTCCATGCCCAAAACTGCTCCAAAAGGCACCAAAATGCACTTTCTTGCTACTTTAACCCTTTGGACCTACAAACATATGAAAATAGCTTAAAATACTAAATTAACTAGGAACTAACAACATAAATGCCAAGAAACAAGCTAGCTAAGTCGCATAAATATGCTCCTATCACAAAGCGTGTCAAACGCACGCTCATTTTATCCCATGAGTGCTTAAAATAGTGCAAATACACTCCAAATCGAAAAACAACGTACTTTCGACACCAAATGAGCATTTGATCTTTTGAGAACTCATTCTTAATGTCTTGTTAGAGTATTCAATAAGTTTATTTTCTTAAGTTCCAAAGCGTGTCAAACGCACGGCCGTTTTATCCCATGAATGCTTAAAACATGCAATTAAACTCAAAATCGAAAAATAACGTACTTTTGACACCAAATAAGCATTTGATCTTTTTGAGAACTCATTCTTAATGTGTTATTAGCGTATTATTTGTGCTTATATGCTTAAGCTCCAAAGCGTGTCAAACGCGCGCTCATTTTATCCCATGAGTGCTTAAAATAGTGCAAATACACTCCAAATCGAAAAACAACGTACTTCCGACACCAAATGAGCATTTGATCTTTTGAGAACTCATTCGTAATGTCTTGTTAGCGTATTCTATAAGTTTATTTTCTTAAGTTCCAAAGCGTGTCAAACGCACGGCCGTTTTATCCCACGAATACTTAAAACAGTGCAATTAAACTCAAAATCGAAAAATAACGTACTTTTGACACCAAATAAGCATTTGATCTTTTTGAGAACTCATTCTTAATGTGTTATTAGTGTATTATTTGTGCTTATATGCTTAAGCTCCAAAGCGTGACAAACGCACGCTCATTTTATCCCACGAGTGCTTAAAATAGTGCAAATACAGTCCAAATCGAAAAATCACGTAATTTCGACACCAAATGAGCATTTGATCTTTTGAGAACTGATTCTTAATGTCTTGGATGTGTATTATATAAGTTTATTTGCTTATGTTCCAAAGCGTGTCAAGCGCACGGCCGTTTTATCCCACGAATGCATAAAACAATGCAATTACACTCCAAATAAAAAAATAACGTACTTTTGACACCAAAGAAACATTTGATCTTTTGAGAACTTATTCTTAATGTGTTATTAGCTCCAAAGCGTGTCAAACGCACGCTCATTTATCCCACGAGTCCTTAAAATAGTGCAAATACACTCCAAATAAAAAAATAATATACTTTTGACACCAAAACAACATTTGATCTTTTGAGAACTTATTCTGAATGTGCTATTAGTGTATTATACGTGCTTGTATGCTTAAGCTCCAAAGCGTGTCAAACGCACACTCTTTTTATCCCACGTATACTTAAAATAGTGCAAATACACTCCAAATCGAAAAATAATGTACTTTTGACACCTAATCAGCATTTGATCTTTTGAGAAATTATTCTGAATGTGCTATTAGCGTATTATACGTGCTTGTATGCTTAAGCTCCAAAGCGTGTCAAACGCACGCTCATTTTATCCCACGTATACTTAAAATAGTGCAAATACACTCCAAATCGAAAAACAACGTACTTTTGACACCAAATGAGCATTTGATCTTTTGAGAACTCATTCTTAATGTCTTGTTAGCGTATTCTATAGTTTATTTGCTTAAGTTCCAAAGCGTGTAAAACGCACAGCCGTTTTATCCCACGAATGCTTAAAACAATGCAATTAAACTCAAAATCGAAAAATAACGTGCTTTTGACACCAAATAAGCATTTGATCTCTTGAGAACTCATTCTTAATGTGTTATTAGCGTATTATTTGTGCTTACATGCTTAAGCTCGAAAGCGTGTCAAACGCACGCCCATTTTATCCCACAAGTGCTTAAAATAGTGCAAATACACTCCAAATCAAAAAACAACGTACTTTCGACACCAAATGAGCATTTGATCGTTTGAGAACTCATTCTTAATGTCTTGTTAGCGTATTATATTAGTTCATTTGCTTAACTTTCAAAGCGTGTCAAACGCACGGCCGTTTTATCCCACGAATGCTTAAAACAGCGCAATTAGACTCCAAATCCAAAAATAACGTACTTTTGACACCAAATAAGCATTTGATCTTTTGAGAACTTATTCTTAATGTGTTATTAGCGTAAATATGCGCTTATATGCTTAAGCTCCAAAGCGGGTCAAACGCACAGTCATTTTATCCCACGAGTGCTTAAAATAGTGCAAATACACTCCAAATCGAAAAATAATGTACTTTTGACACCAAATCAGCATTTGATCTTTTGAGAACTCATTCTGAATGTGCTATTAGCGTATTATACGTGCTTTTATGCTTAAGCTCCAAACCGTGTCAAACGCACGCTCATTTTATCCCACGAATACTTAAAATAGTGCAAATACACTCCAAATCGAAAATAATGTACTTTTGACACCAAATCAACATTTCATCTTTTGAGAACTTATTCTTAATGTGTTATTAGCGTATTGTAAGTGCTTATATGCTTAAGCTCCAAAGCGAGTCAAAAGCACGCTCATTTTATCCCATGAGTGCTTAAAATAGTGCAAATACACTCCAAATCGAAAAACAACGTACTTTCGACACCAAAGGAGCATTTGATCTTTTGAAAACTTATTCTTAATGTGTTATTAGCGTACTATATGTGCTTATATGCTTAAGCTCAAAAGCGTGTCAAACGCACACTCATTTTATCTCATGAGTGCTTAAAATAGTGCAAATACACTCCAAATCGAAAAACAACGTACTTTCGACAAAAAATGAGCATTTGATCTTTTCAGAACTCATTCTTAATGTCTTGTTAGCGTATTATATAAGTTTATTTGCTTAACTTCCAAAGCGTGTCAAACGCACGGCCGTTTTATCCCACGAATGCTTAAAACAGCGCAATTACACTCCAAATCGAAAAATAACGTACTTTTGACACCAAATAAGCATTTGATCTATTGAGAACTTATTCTGAATGTGCTATTAGCGTATTATACGTGCTTTTTTGTTTAAGCTCCAAAGCGTGTCACACGCACGCTCATTTTATCCCACGAATACTTAAAATAGTGCAAATACACTCCAAATCAAAAAATAATGTACTTTTGACACCAAATCAGCATTTGATATTTTGAGAACTCATTCTGAATGTGCTATTAGCGTATTATACGTGCTTTTATGTTTAAGCTCCAAAGCGTGTCAAACGCACGGTCATTTTATCCCACGAATACTTAAAATAGTGCAAATACACTCCAAATCGAAAAATAATGTACTTTTCACACCAAATCAACATTTCATCTTTTGAGAACTTATTCTTAATGTGTTATTAGCGTATTATAAGTGCTTATATGCTTAAGCTTCAAAGCGAGTCAAACGCACGCTCATTTTATCCCACGAGTGCTTAAAATAGTGCAAATACACTCCAAATCGAAAAACAACGTACTTTCGACACCAAACGAGCATTTGATCTTTTGAGAACTCATTCTTAATGTCTTCTTAGCGTATTCTATAAGTTTTTTTCTTGAGTTCCAAAGCGTGTCAAACGCACGGCCGTTTTATCCCACGAATGCTTAAAACAATGCAATTACACTCCAAATTGAAAAATAACGTACTTTTGACACCAAATAAGCATTTGATATTTTGAGAACTTATTCTTAATGTGTTATTAGCGTATTATATGTCCTTATATACTTAAGCTCCAAAGCGTGTCAAACGCACGCTTATTTTATCCCACGAATGCTTAAATTAGTGCAATTACACTTCAAATAGAAAAATAACGTACTTTTGACACCAATTAAACATTTGATATTTTGAAAACTTATTCTGAATGTGTTATCAGCGTATTATATGTGCTTATGTGCTTAAGCTCCAAAGCGTGTCAAACGCACGCTCATTTTATCCCACGAGTGATTAAAATAGAGCAAATACACTCCAAATCGAAAAACAACGTACTTTCGACATCAAATGAGCATTTGATCTTTTGAGAACTCGTTCTTAATGTCTTGTTAGCGTACTATATAAGTTTATTTGCTTAACTTCCAAAGCGTGTCAAACGCACGGTCGTTTTATTCCACGAATGCTTAAAACAGTGCAATTAAACTCAAAATCGAAAAATAACGTACTTTTGACACCAAATAAGCATTTGTTCTTTTGAGAACTCATTCTTAATGTGTTATTAGCGTATTATTTGTGTTTATATGCTTAAGCTCCAAAGCGTGTCAAACGCACGCCCATTGTATCCCACGAGTGCTTAAAATAGAGCAAATACACTCCAAATAAAAAAACAACGTACTTTCTACACCAAATGAGCATTTGATCTTTTGAGAACTCATTCTTAATGTCTTGTTAGCGTACTATATAAGTTTATTTGCTTAACTTCCAAAGCGTGTCAAACGCACGGTCGTTTTATTCCACGAATGCTTAAAACAGTGCAATTAAACTCAAAATCGAAAAATAACGTACTTTTTGATGTGGATTATAGTTAAGCCCACAAATTAAACCCTCTTGTTGTAGAATGTAGTATAGATGCAAGTAGGGATCGTTCTGGACCGGGGATTAGGAGGGCTTGCTAAAACCTCTAAACTGACTCTAAAACATAAAAACAAAGTTAAAAACGTAAGGAAAGACTCACAAAACTCAAAACAAGTTCAAGAGACTCAAAACGGGTTGAAAACACTCAAAACTGCCCAAGGTACTTAAAAACACACACAAAATAGATTTAAACACTTGGGAACAAGAAAATAAAAGGGGGGTTTTGGTTTTGACGAATTTGAAAACAAAACAAAAACTTTGTAAACTAAACAGATTTTAAAACGAATTTGATTAAAGTGAATGGATGGAAAGCTAGCTAAGGGGTTCTTCTCCACACATGTCACACTTGCATACAAAACGATTTCCAATTGCGTTTCAATATACCATGAATTCTCAACGCCCCAAATTAACCGTGAATTGCACTAATTAACCCTCAGATTTCCCTTAAGTTATTGAATTGGATGATTGCATACAACAACCCAAAGCATTCCCCACAAGTTCCCTACATGAATTGCATAATAGAGATACAAGCAGAAATCATTAAGTTCTATGAAAACCATAAGCATTGACGAGGCACTCGTTACTATGAATTGCATGAAACGTATGCCAAGAATTTACTTAACGCGATTGTGATCAACAACCTTTACTACCTGTGAATATAAGTTCGTAACGATTAGGTGAAACTCCCTTATATCCTAGCATTCAATTTATGCATGAAAATTAAGCGTGCACTCTCAACCAACATACACAAATCTGTCTACATTCATGAAGATAAGTAAATTGAATTCACAACTTATGAAACACAATTAAATGTAATCAGATCATATAGCAAGCTTAGACATAGTTTCGAATCCCCCCCTAGCCAAGGGGGGTTTAAGTTCTCATACTCACAGAGCAAAGATAAACAAATTTAGACATGGAAAATAAAAGAAAGAAAACACCTAGACGTTCCAACGATCCAATCTTGAACAGCAAGCACGCCTATGGACTGTCCTCCTTCCTCTTTGCTGCGGCACAAGACTTGTGGACAGGTTTAGGGGGTTATGAATGGTGTAGAATGGTGGAAGATGGTGTGGTGGTGTTTAGGGTGGATGGGTGGTGCGGCTAGGTGTGTGGAAGATGGATGGAAGGGCTGAATTATGAATGGTTGCGGCAAGGGATGTTGTGGGAGTGAATTGTGGTTGTGAATGGTGATTATTTTCTGCGGCACAATCATGTATATATAGAGGGGAGTAGGGCACGGCTAGGAGGAAGTTTTTAGGTTAGTTTAGGAGTAGGAAACCCAAGGAATAAGGGGATAAGGGTGCGGCAAGGCTGAGGACTTCTAGAACAAGGTCTAGGTGCCAGAAATATAGGGAATGTGAAGCACATGTTTTAATTCAGGTTTTAGCACCTTTTTAGGCTTCTAGAATCCCTAATTTTAGGAGATAAAAATCAGATATTAACCCCCTTATTTGGCTAAAAATATGGAAAGATAAGATAAGGTAAGGATAAGATAAGATAAGGTGATAAGGTTAGAGATAATGTTCCTTTTTTGGCTGAGGACTGCACCATGAGCAAAAACATTAGTGATAACAAACGGTCCAATCCACTTAGAACGTAACTTACCGGGAAACAAACGTAAACGGGAATTGAACAATAGCACTTTCTGCCCTATAGAGAATGTTTTGCCACGAATCATCTTATCATGGAAAGCTTTGGTCTTTAATGTGATAAAAGTTAAGCACTCAAATTAAACCCTCTTGTTGTCAATTGTAGTAAGTATGCAAGTAGGGATCGTTCTGGACCGGGGATTAGGAGGGATTGCTAATCGACACAAAAACAAAGTTAAAAACGTTTGGAAAGGTTTACAAGACTCAAAATAAGTTAAAAACACTTTAAACGGCTTAAAAACACTTTATGGACAGGTTTAAAATACTAAGAAAGATTTTGGACGAAAATTAAGTTTAGGTTGACTCAAAACTCTTGAAAGCACAAAGAAAACAGGTTTTAGACACTTAAAAACAAGTAAGTAAATGGGGGGTTTTGAGTTGGACGAATTTGAAAGTAAAACAAAGACTTTGTAAAGTAAACAAGTTTGAAAACGATTTTGAAAACAAGTTTGAAAACTTTTATGGTTGATGGGCTAGCTAGAGGGTCCTTCTCCACACATGACACACTTGTATACGAATCGATTTCCAATTGCTTTTCAATGAACCATGAACCTCAACACCCCAGATTAACCGTGATGCACTAATTAACCCTCAGATTTTCCTTATGTCATTGAATTGGATGATGCATACGACAACCCAAATTATTCTCCAACGGTTCCCTACATGATGCATAGAAGAGATACAATTAGAGATCATTAAGTTCCATGAAAATCATAAGTGTTGACAAGGCATTCGTAACTATGATGCATGATACGTTTGCCAGGAACTCAATTAACGCGATTGTGACAAGCAACCTTCACTACTTGTGAATGTAAGTTCATAACGATTAGGTGAAACTCCCTTACATTCTAGCATCAAATTCCTGCATGAAAACTAAGTATGCATCCTTAATCAACATACAAGAACAAGTTATGAATAAAACAGTTAATTGAATTGCATTCACGATTCATCACGTCGCAATTGGAAGAAATCAATTCATATCTCAAGCATGTTCATGGCTTTGAATTCCCCCCTAGCTAAGTAGGGGTTTAGCCACTCATAGTCACAACAAAATTAGAGGATAATAAAGTAAACATTGAAAGTAAGAACGAAGTACACCTAGAATGCTCCAATCTTCAAGCTTGAAACGTCCAAGGTTCCTTCCTCTCCACCTTGCTGCGGCACAAGTGTCTAAGGTTGTGTATGGATGTGTTTTGGATGGAAGGATGGGAGGATTGGTGCGGCAAAGGTTAGTTTATGGCTGGAAGTGTTTGTGTGAATGAATGGATAGATGTAGGTGAATTGTGGTGAAGGATGGGTGGTGGAATGGTGTGTTTAGGGTGCTGCAAAGGTCCATATATATAGGGAATAGGTAAGGCACGGTTTGGGATTTATTTAGGAAACTTATTTACTCCAAAACCTTAGGGGAAAAGAAGAATTAAAATCAGAACCTAAGGGGAAAAGGTAAGGGACTTGCGGCAAAGAGGAAAGAAAAAGGGAAAGGTGCGGCTTTGTCCTAGAAGGCAAGGGATTGTGTCTTTCTTGTGAAGCAAGGAAGGAAAGGTGGTGTGGGATGTGTGGCTGGATCCTAAAGGGATAAGGGAAGTGTTTTACTTGGTTTAAGGATAGGGAAACATGGCAAGGGGAATTGTTGCACCAAAGGAGACAAGGAGGGAACACAAAGGGGACAAAACGCCACTTTTGTAGGAGATGCTGATTTTGTGTCTTTTATGCTTCCAAACTGACTTCTAACATCCTTCTAGGCTCTTTTGATCTTCAATTTCGTCCATCCACCTTGCTCCATTCATAAGCTATCCATTCCTTGCCCAAAACAGCTCCAAAAGGCTCCAAAATGCACTTTCTTGATACTTTACCCCTTGGGACCTACAAACATACGAAAATAGCTTAAAATACTAAATTAAATACAAATAACTAACATAAATGCATGAGAACAAGCTAACTAATTCGCATAAATATGCTCATGTCAGTCTTCTCCTTGTAAATACAAGCATTCTCGTACGCTTCATGCCTTATCTCATCAAGTTCATTTAATTGGAGCCTCCTATGACTTCCCGCTGCATCCAAGTCCATGTTAAACTTCTTAACGGCCCAATGAGCTTTGTGTTCCAATTCAACGGGGAGATGGCACGGCTTGCCATAGATGAGCCTAAATGGGGACATTCCAATGGGTGTTTTGTACGCCGTACGATACGCCCAAAGTGCATCATCTAACCGTAAGCTCCAATCCTTCCTTGTTGGCCCAACGGTCTTCTCTAGGATTTGCTTGATTTCACGGTTGGAAACCTCGGCTTGGCCATTTGTTTGAGGATGGTAAGGTGTAGAAACCTTATGGTTGACATTGTACTTTCTCAACAACGCCTCAATGGTCCGGTTACAAAAGTGTGACCCTCCATCACTAATGATCACTCGTGGCATGCCAAACCTTGCAAATATGTTAGTTCTAATAAAATCTGCAACCACCTTAGAATCATTAGTCCGGGTGGCCTTTGCTTCCACCCACTTCGACACATAATCGACCGCAAGCAAAATATATATGAAACCATACGAGGAAGGAAAGGGACCCATAAAATCAATACCCCAAACATTGAAAATCTCAATATTAAGGATAGAAACCTGCGGCATTTGGTCCCTTGCACTTATACTACCCATTCTTTGGCATTTATCACATGTTAAGCAAAAAGTTCTAGCATCCTTAAAGATACTAGGCCAATAAAATCCACTTTGTAACACCTTAAGGGCAGTTCTTTGTGTGCCAAAATGCCCACCACATGCATATGTATGACAAAAGCTTAAAATTGAATGAAATTCAGAATCATGCACACATCGACGTACAATCTGATCAGGGCAAAATTTCCATAGATATGGATCATCCCACACATAAAACCGTGCATCATGTCTTAACTTATCACGTTGGTGCCTAGTGAAAGTGCTTGGAATTCGTTTTGACACCAAAAAGTTTACCAAATCGGCATACCAAGGCTCACTAACCGTTATGGACAGCAATTGTTCATCGGGGAATGTTTCTGCAATAGGTAGAGACTCCTCATTATGCACCATTCGGCTTAGGTGGTCAGCCACCACGTTTTCACTTCCCTTTTTGTCTCGAATCTCGATGTCGAACTCTTGAAGTAGTAACATCCAACGAATTAGCCGTGGCTTGGCCTCCTTTTTGGTGAGCAAATACTTCAACGCTGCGTGGTCAGTGAAAACAATTACTTTAGTACCAATTAGATATGATCTAAACTTATCTAAAGCAAAAACAACGGCAAGAAGTTCTTTTTCCGTAGTGGAATAGTTCAATTGGGCATCATTCAATGTCTGTGAGGCATAGTAGATGACATGCGGCCTCTTGTCCTTCCTTTGTCCTAAAACAGCCCCTAAAGCGTAGTCGGACGCATCACACATAAGCTCGAAAGGTAGGCTCCAATCAGGTGGGATAATGATTGGTGCCGTGGTCAACAACTCCTTGAGTTGGTTGAATGATGCCGTGCACTCCCTATTGAAGTCAAACGCCACATCTTTTTGTAGGAGTCGGCAAAGAGGTTGGGCAACCTTTGAGAAGTCTTTGATGAACCTACGATAGAACCCTGCATGGCCAAGAAAAGAACGAACCTCTCTAACCGAAGTAGGAGAGGGTAAGTGACGTACAAGATCTATCTTTGACTTATCAACTTCAATACCGTTTTCAGAGATAATATGACCTAAAACTATGCCTTGTTTAACCATAAAGTGACATTTTTCCCAATTAAGAACAAGGTTAGTTTCAACGCAACGTTTTAAGATCAAACTGAGATTATGCAAGCAACCATCAAAAGAATCACCAAAAACGCTAAAATCATCCATAAACACTTCAATTATTTTCTCAACATAATCGGAAAATATGCTCATCATGCATCTTTGAAATGTGGCAGGTGCATTACATAAACCAAAAGGCATGCGACGATAAGCAAATGTACCAAAAGGGCATGTAAAAGTAGTTTTTTCTTGGTCCTCGGGTGCTATGACAATTTGATTATACCCAGAATAACCATCAAGAAAACAATAGAAAGCATAACCCGCTAACCTCTCAAGCATTTGGTCAATGAATGGCAATGGGAAGTGATCCTTCCTTGTGGTAGCGTTTAGCTTCCTATAGTCGATGCACACCCTCCAACCGGTTTGAATGCGAATAGGAACAAGCTCATTCTCGGCATTTGCTACCACTGTCACTCCGGATTTCTTTGGAACGCATTGAACGGGCGAAACCCACCTACTATCCGAGATTGGATAGATTACTCCACAATCCAAAAGCTTTATGATCTCCTTCTTCACAACTTCCATCATAGGAGGGTTGAGTCGGCGTTGCGCCTCTCGAGATGTTTTAGACCCCTCCTCCAAAAGTATGCGATGCATGCAAGTGGTGGGACTAATTCCTTTGATGTCGGCCAATGTCCACCCAACTGCAGATTTGTACTCTTTTAACACCCTCACCAACTTGTCCTCCTCTTGTGCCATGAGTGAGCTTGAGACGATGACGGGCAACGTCTCATCATCTCCCAAGAAAACGTACTTCAAGTGACTAGGCAATGGCTTAAGTTCAAGTGTAGGTGGCTGCACAACTAAGGGAAGCATCTTATTAGCCGAAACTGAACTTAAAATTGGGTCCAAAAACTTACTAGATTGTGGTGGCAATGATTCAAGGGCAGCCACCATCTCAATGACATCCTCACTAGGGGGCACGGCAATGGAATGTTCTGCATGCCGTGGGTTGTTTCCTTTGCTGCTTCAATGTCTTGCATGTTCTTTCCTCGTGCAATGACCAATTCAAGTGCATCGTCATTCAAATTGTCAAAATGGTCCTGCGCAAAAGAGTCAATTAAATCAATAGCAAAACATGAATGATTCTCACTAGGATACTTCATAGAATCAGAAAGATTGAAATTAATCACTTCCCCATCAAATTCCATCGTCAATGTTCCATTAAACACGTCAATCTTTGTCCGGGCCGTTTTCATGAATGGCCTTCCAAGGAGGATGGGCAATGAAGGGGCATGGTCCGATTCATCCATCTCAAGCACATAGAAATATGCCGGGAAGATCAAGTGATTAACCTGCACTAACACATCTTCCAAAACTCCCTTTGGATAGGCATTAGATCTATCGGCCAATTGTATGATTACACCATCATTTTTCAACTCTCCTAGGTTCATAGATGCATAAATTGAATATGGCATGACATTTATAGATGCACCTAAGTCTAACATGGCAGATTCAAACCTAGTATTACCAATGACACAAGGAATTGTAAAACTACCCGGATCTTTACATTTAGTGGGCAGTTTGCGTTGCAAGATGGCTGAGATGTTTTCACCTACTTTTACAACTTCCTTGGTCGAAATCCTCTTCCTAGTGGTGCAAAGTTCCTTCAAAAACTTGGCATACCTTAGGACTTGCTTGATTGCATCCAAAAGAGGTATGTTGACTTGAACTTTCCTAAATGTCTCTAGAATGTCCTTTTCAGCTTCTTCTTTCTTTGTTTGCTTGAATCTACTAGGAAAAGGAACATTCAAAGGAAAAACATTAGTAGGAACTGAATTGGACACGTTCTTACCTCTATTGGACAGATTTGATGGGTTAGGATCTCTTAGGGCCTGCGGCAATGGTGTATCCACCTTTGCCGTGGGTTGCTTTTGCTCCTCCTCCTCAATTATCAATTCTTCCACCTCGTTAGAACGTGATTTGGACGGTTGGGGATCAGATCCGACTTGCTTCCCACTTCGCAAACTTATGGCTTTTGCAGATTCGAATCCACCTTTTGGATTGACCACGGTTGAGCTAGGCAACTTGCCTTGCTCTCGGAATTGCCCCATGAACTCGGCAATCTGCCCTACTTGCTTCTCCAACTCGTCCACCTTCTTGTCCCTAGTTTGCATACCCTGCGACATAGAAGTTAGTAATTGAAAAATTTGATCATTACCAATAGAAGAACCTGATTTGTTTTGGGCAGGTTGTGCTTGGGGTTGAGTTGGTACAAACGGCTTTTGATAGAAACCCGGGGGTTGTTGCCTAAATGCACTTTGTTGTTGGCCTTGTTGGGGTTCTCGCCATTTGAAATTGGGATGATATTTCCAACCGGGATTGTAAGTATTGGAAAAAGGGTCATTCCTTGGTTGGTATTGATTCCCAAACCCCACGGCATTGAGGGATTCCCACCCTCCATTCTCAATCAATTGAGGGCACTTGTCCGTAACATGTCCTTGCATGGAGCACACGCCACAAGCAGCCACACTTTGTACTTTTGGACCTTCCACAACCTGAGAAAGAAGAGTAGTAAGGTTAGCCATTTGATTTTGAAGTTCGGAAATAGCACTTACCTCATTCACTTGTTGTTGCCGTGGGGGCCCTCTTTGTCCAACGCCTTCGTATTGTTAGGCATTCAAAGCTCGATTAGCAATCAAAGTCTTTGCAGCCATGGGTGTCTTGTCCACCAAAGCTCCTCCCGCTGAGGCATCTAGCATTTGACGTTCAATTGGTAGAAGTCCCTCGTAGAAATATTGAAGAAGAAGCTCCTCCTTCATTTGGTGCTGTGGACATGAAGCAACAAGTGATTTAAAACGTTCATAATAAGTAGGAAAAGATTCACCTTCATTTTGCTCAATTCCACTAATCCTTTTGCGTAAAAGACTGACTCGAGAAGTTGGGAAGAACTTCTCCAAGAACGCCCGTTTCATGCTCTCCCAAGATGTGACAGTTCCGGGGGCTAGCTCATACAACCAATCCTTAGCTTTTTCCAAGAGAGAAAAAGGAAAAGCCTTCATCTTCAATATGCTTCCATCGACGTTGACAGGAGTCATGCTTGAACACACCACTTCGAACTCTTTCAAATGCTTGTTTGGATCCTCCATGGACAACCCATGGTACTTGGGAATGTGGTGCAGCAAGCTTGACTTCAACTCGAACTCCTCGGTCTTGCCTTGAGCAGCTACGGGGTATTGGATGCATAGGGGTGCGGCATTGTCCAATCCCGAAGCAGAAAGCTCCTTGATTGTTCGATTATCTGTAGCCATCACTTCCTCGTACTCGGCCTCCTCTATCTCCTCAGATTCGGCCTCTTCTTATTCCTCAACTTCAACCTCAGAACTTGAACTAGGTAGATCAGGTTCTGGGGTCATTCTTTTCCTTCTCAAAGTTCGCTCAAAATCGTCGTCGAAGTCCAAGATGTTCTTACTAATAGTTTGGGAACTTCGAGTCATAAACTAGTACCTGAAAAACAAAGAAAATAACAAGAATCAGCAAATAGACTAAAAACAAACGAGAATAAACAAAAGGGATTAGCAATGTTGCTAATCCCCGGCAACGGCGCCAAAATTTGATGTGGATTATAGTTAAGCACACAAATTAAACCCTCTTGTTGTAGAATGTAGTATAGATGCAAGTAGGGATCGTTCTGGACCGGGGATTAGGAGGGCTTGCTAAAACCTCTAAACTGACTCTAAAACATAAAAACAAAGTTAAAAACGTAAGGAAAGACTCACAAGACTCAAAACAAGTTCAAGAGACTCAAAACGGGTTGAAAACACTCAAAACTGCCCAAGGTACTTAAAAACACACACAAAATAGATTTAAACACTTGGGAACAAGAAAATAAAAGGGGGGGTTTTGGTTTTGACGAATTTGAAAACAAAACAAAAACTTTGTAAACTAAACAGATTTTAAAACGAATTTGATTAAAGTGAATGGATGGAAAGCTAGCTAAGGGGTTCTTCTCCACACATGTCACACTTGCATACAAAACGATTTCCAATTGCGTTTCAATATACCATGAATTCTCAACGCCCCAAATTAACCGTGAATTGCACTAATTAACCCTCAGATTTCCCTTAAGTTATTGAATTGGATGATTGCATACAACAACCCAAAGCATTCCCCACAAGTTCCCTACATGAATTGCATAATAGAGATACAAGCAGAAATCATTAAGTTCTATGAAAACCATAAGCATTGACGAGGCACTCGTTACTATGAATTGCATGAAACGTATGCCAAGAATTTACTTAACGCGATTGTGATCAACAACCTTTACTACCTGTGAATATAAGTTCGTAACGATTAGGTGAAACTCCCTTATATCCTAGCATTCAATTTATGCATGAAAATTAAGCGTGCACTCTCAACCAACATACACAAATCTGTCTACATTCATGAAGATAAGTAAATTGAATTCACAACTTATGAAACACAATTAAATGTAATCAGATCATATAGCAAGCTTAGACATAGTTTCGAATCCCCCCCTAGCCAAGGGGGGTTTAAGTTCTCATACTCACAGAGCAAAGATAAACAAATTTAGACATGGAAAATAAAAGAAAGAAAACACCTAGACGTTCCAACGATCCAATCTTGAACAGCAAGCACGCCTATGGACTGTCCTCCTTCCTCTTTGCTGCGGCACAAGACTTGTGGACAGGTTTAGGGGGTTATGAATGGTGTAGAATGGTGGAAGATGGTGTGGTGGTGTTTAGGGTGGATGGGTGGTGCGGCTAGGTGTGTGGAAGATGGATGGAAGGGCTGAATTATGAATGGTTGCGGCAAGGGATGTTGTGGGAGTGAATTGTGGTTGTGAATGGTGATTATTTTCTGCGGCACAATCATGTATATATAGAGGGGAGTAGGGCACGGCTAGGAGGAAGTTTTTAGGTTAGTTTAGGAGTAGGAAACCCAAGGAATAAGGGGATAAGGGTGCGGCAAGGCTGAGGACTTCTAGAACAAGGTCTAGGTGCCAGAAATATAGGGAATGTGAAGCACATGTTTTAATTCAGGTTTTAGCACCTTTTTAGGCTTCTAGAATCCCTAATTTTAGGAGATAAAAATCAGATATTAACCCCCTTATTTGGCTAAAAATATGGAAAGATAAGATAAGGTAAGGATAAGATAAGATAAGGTGATAAGGTTAGAGATAATGTTCCTTTTTTCTTGCTTTTATCTTATCTTTCTGAACTTGATTTTAATTCTCCCTCTTTCTTGGCTGATTCCAAGCCTTCCACTCTTCAAATTCGTCCATCCTCAAGCCTCCATGTTTGCACTATCCAATCTTGGCCCCAAAATGCTCTAGAATGCTCCAAATTGGCTCTTTTTGCACACTTTGTCATTAGGCCCTGAAATTGCACGAAAATGGCTTAAAACACTACAATAATCATAATTAAGCTAAATAAATGCAAGAAAACAAGCTAACTAAGTCGCATAAATATGCTCCTATCAAATTCCCCCACACTTAGCTTTTGCTAGTCCTCGAGCAAAACGAACAAACAAAACATAACCTAAACCTTCCAACGTTCGCCTCAGGGATTTCCAACGCACATGACATATTAAAGATCATCACAATCATAGATTTTAGTCATCCCCACCCTCGAGCACATACTTAATCACAGTCACCATTCATTAGCTCATATTTAACCAATTAAAACAATGCTTTGAACATAGCAACATGCCTTAGAGAATTCACTCAATTCCTTACGGTTTACACTCTTATTTTCACTCCGATTTTCTAACTACACACCCTATACTAGGTATATGTGAGAAGATTGATGTAAATATGAAAACCAACACTCACATAAGTTTATAACAAAGAAAGCAATTTCTGGAGTTATTTAGCATGTATAGATATGATCTCATGAATGGAATGCTGCTACTTAGATGCGAGAACCAGGGATACCATATGCTCATACCAATCCCAAACTCCACATTATTGATCACACAACACTCAAGATTGAAGTTAAGGGTTGTAACGGGGCTAGGGTAATTGGCTAACAAAGAAAGGTAAGGAAAACAACGTTCTTAAAGCAGTAGCAAGCAAAGCAATGAATATGACACTTAGAACTCCCTTTTGAATGCAGCCAAAAACTTTGACATACTAGGGGAATAATCATACAATATTTAGGGCCGATTTCAACTTTTTGGACCCTTTCTTCAACAATCAACACTTCTCACTTATTTTGAACACTTTTCACACTTTTTCACATACTTTTCTTTTTCTCACGAATTTTCTTCTTCTTTTTTTTTTTTTTTTTTTTTTTTTTTTTTTTTTTTTTTCTAACCCGTGCCCCTTTTGATACCTTGGCACACTCATATACTTGTAACCCTTCCCCCACACTTATTTGCTGCCCAATAATGAACCAAGGGAATTCACTCTAGGTCATGCTTCACTACGCCTTAAGAACAAGGGTACGGATGGTCCTATTCTAGGCTAGGTAAGGATGATGTGGGTTAACAAAGAACATAGGCTAAACGAGGCTCAATGGGGTTAATCCTACAAAACATAATGCACAGGGGTAAGGCTTTTTGGCTCTAGTTCACTACACAACTTTATCTTGTTTATGTGTTATGCAATTCAATTTTATGCTTTGAATGAAACGGATATGAGTTCTAGTATTTGGAACTATAGTGATGGAACGCCTTCTAAGTAGCAACCAAGCAAAGAATAATGAGATCATGCAACGACTTTAGAAAACAACGTACTTTCGTACGCTCAAACGCGTGTCAAACGCACGCTCATTTTATCCCACGAGTGCTTAAAATAGAGCAAATACACTCCAAATCGAAAAACAACGTACTTTCGGCACCAAATGAGCATTTGATCTTTTGAGAACTCATTCTTAACGTCTTGTTAGTGTACTATATAAGTTTATTTGCTTAACTTCCAAAGCGTGTCAAACGCACGGTCGTTTTATTCCACGAATGCTTAAAACAGTGCAATTAAACTCCAAATCGAAAAACAACGTACTTTTGACACCAAATAAGCATTTGATCTTTTGAGAACTTATTCTTAATGTCTTGTTAGCGTATTATATAAATTTATTTGCTTAACTTCCAAAGCGTGTCAAACGCACGGCAGTTTTATCCCACTAATGCTTAAAACAGCGCAATTACACTCCAAATCGAAAAATAACGTACTTTTGACACCAAATAAGCATTTGATCTTATGAGAACTTATTCTTAATGTGTTATTGGTGTATAATATGTGCTTATATGCTTAAGCTCCAAAGCGTGTCAAACGCACGGTCGTTTTATCCCAAGAGTGCTTAAAATAGTGCAAACACACTCCAAATCGAAAAATAATGTACTTTTGACACCAAATCAGCATTTGACCTTTTGAGAACTCATTCTGAATGTGCTATTAGCGTATTATACGTGCTTTTATGCCTAAGCTCCAAACCGTGGCAAACGCACACTCATTTTATCCCACGAATACTTAAAATAGTGCAAATACACTCCAAATCGAAAATAATGTACTTTTGACACCAAATCAACATTTCAACTTTTGAGAACTTATTCTTAATGTGTTATTAGCGTATTATAAGTGCTTATATGCTTAAGCTCCAAAGCGAGTCAAACGCACGCTCATTTTATCCCACGAGTGCTTAAAATAGTGCAAATACACTCCAAATCGAAAAACAACGTACTTTCGACACCAAAGGAGCAGTTGATCTTTTGAAAACTTATTCTTAATGTGTTATTAGCGTACTATATATGCTTATATGCTTAAGCTCGAAAGCTTGTCAAACGCACGCTCATTTTATCTCATGAGTCCTTAAAATAGTGCAAATACACTCCAAATCGAAAAACAACGTACTTTCGACAACAAATGAGCATTTGATCTTTTCAGAACTCATTCTTAATGTCTTGTTAGCGTATTATATGTCCTTATATACTTAAGCTCCAAAGCGTGTCAAACGCACGCTTATTTTATCGCACGAATGCTTAAATTAGTGCAATTACACTTCAAATCGAAAAATAACGTACTTTTGACACCAATTAAACATTTGATATTTTGAGAAGTTATTCTGAATGTGTTATCAGCGTATTATATGTGCTTATGTGCTTAAGCTCCAAAGCGTGTCAAACGCACGCTCATTTTATCCCACAAGTGCTTAAAATAGAGCAAATACACTCCAAATCGAAAAACAACGTACTTTCGACACCAAATGAGCATTTGATCTTTTGAGAACTCATTCTTAATGTCTTGTTAGCGTACTATATAAGTTTATTTGCTTAACTTCCAAAGCGTGCCAAACGCACGGCCGTTTTATCCCACGAATGCTGAAAACAGTGCAATTACACTCCAAATTGAAAAATAACGTACTTTTGACACCAAACAAGCTTTTGATCTTTTCAGAACTTATTCTTAATGTGTTATTAGCGTATTATATGTCCTTATATACTTAAGCTCCAAAGCGTGTCAAACGCACGCTTATTTTATCCCACGAATGCTTAAATTAGTGCAATTACACTTCAAATTGATATGAGCATATTTATGCGAATTAGTTGGCTTGTTCTCGTGCATTTATGTTAGTTATTTGTATTTAATTTAGTATTTTAAGCTATTTTCGTGTGTTTGTAGGTCCCAAGGGGTAAAGTATCAAGAAAGTGCATTTTGGAGCAGTTTTGGGCATGTTTTGGATAGCTTATGCTTGGAGCAATGTAGATGGACGAAATTGAAGACCAAAGCATGCTAGGAATCAGCCAAAGAGAAGAGGAAAAATAAATTCAAGTCAAGGAAGAAAAAGGAATCCAAGAAGAAGAAGGATTGACCAAGTCAAAGTTTCCTAATCCTAATGTGCAAGGAAATCAGCCACAAAGGGGAGTCCTAAGTATTTTGGGACACCTAATTCCCACTCCAAGATGGGTGCTGCACACTCTCCTTCCCTCATACACCCTTGCCGCACAAGAGTACTTTCCCAATTTAATTTAAGACACAATTGCACACAAAATCAGCAAGGAAGTAATCTACTTACCCTTTTTCCTAATCCTTGCCGCAAGTTACCTTCCTTTTCTCTTCCAAATCAGCAACCAAACTTCCTTACCCTTTCTTCTAAGTCAAAGCTGTTTCTCTACTTACCTATTTGTTCCAAAATCTGCAAGATAACTTATTTTCCTTGTTCATTCCTCTTTGCCGCAAAAGACCTTACCCTTTCTTTGGGATTTCTGATTTTAATTCTTCTTTTCCCTTGAGGTTTTGGAGTAAATATGTTTCCTAAAATCATCCCAAACCGTGCTCCTTCCTTGCCCTATATATAATACCTCTTGCCACACCATTCACACATCCATTCACTCACCTATCCATCATTCACTCATCCATACATTCCCACAAACACATTCAGCCACTCTAACCCCTTTGCCGCACCTCCTTCCCATTCTTCACCCCAAAACACATCCAACACCTCCCTTAACCACTTGTGCTGCAACAAAGGAGAAGAAGGAAGGCCTTGGACGTGTTTGTTCTTCAAGCTTTGGATCGTTGGAGCGTTCTAGGTGTAATTCTTTCTTTGGTCTAAATGTTTAAATTAAATTCTTGTTGCTTTGCTGTGAGCATGAGTGGCTAGACCCCTTTTTGGCTAGGGGTTATTTCAAAGCCATGATTATGGGTGCAATATGAATTGATAAGTTTCAGTTACGAATTCTTGAGTTGTGAATGCAATTGGCTTAACTGTTTGATTGATAACTTATTTGTGTTTGTTGATTGAGGGTCGACACTTAATTGGCATGCATGAATTTGATGCTAGAGTATAAGGGAGTTTCACATAATCGTTACAACCTTATACTCATAAGTGGTGAAGGTCGCTTATAAACGATCGCGTTAAGTTCAATTCCTAGCATGAGTGACATGATGTCATAGTTACAAGTGCTATGTCAATGCTTATGATTTTCATTGAACGTAATGATCTTTGATTGTATCTTTATTATGATGTCATGTAGGGGACTTTCGAAGAATGCTTTGGGTTGTCGAATGATGTCATCCAATCCAATAACTCAAGGAAAATCTGATGGTTAATTAGTGATGTCACGGTTAACTTGGGGCATTGTCATTCATGATTCAATGAAGGAGTAACTGGGAATCGATTCGTTTGCATACATAACATGTGTGGAGAAAGAGCCTCTAGCTAGCCCATCATCCATCCAAACTTCTCAAAAACGTTTTCAAACTTTGTTTTACTTTAAAATCTGTTTTCAAATTGTTTTCTTTTCAAATTCGTTCAAACAAAATCCCCCCTTTACTTTCTTGTTTCAAATTGTTTTAAACTTATTTTGTTTATGTTTTTAAGTGTTTTGAGTCAAGCCAAAACCTTATTTTCGTCCAAACTTGTGTTTAGAGTCAGAAACTGCCCAGTTTGTGTTTTTAGGCAGTTTTGAGTGTTTTCAACCTATTTTGAGTCTTGTGAACTTGTTTTAAGTCTTTTGAACCTATTCAAACGTTTTTAACTTTATTTTTGAGTCTTTGAGTCAGTTTTAAATCGATTGGCAATCCCTCCTAATCCCCGGCCTAGAACGATCCCTACTTGCATCTATACTACAATTCACACCAAGAGGGTTTAATTTGAGTGCTTAATATATTTCGCATCACAAATCGAAAAATAACGTACTTTTGACACCAATTAAACATTTGATATTTTGAGAACTTATTCTGAATGTGTTATCAATGTATTATATGTGCTTAAGCTCCAAAGCGTGTCAAACGCACGCTTATTTTATCCCACGAGTGCTTAAAATAGAGCAAATACACTCCAAATCGAAAAACAACGTACTTTCGACAAAAAATGAGCATTTGATCTTTTCAGAACTCATTCTTAATGTCTTGTTAGCATATTATATAAGTTTATTTGCTTAACTTCCAAAGCGTGTCAAACGCACGGCCGTTTTATCCCACGAATGCTTAAAACAGCGCAATTACACTCCAAATCGATAAATAACGTACTTTTGACACCAAATAAGCATTTGATCCTTTGAGAACTTATTCTTAATGTGCTATTAGCGTATTATACGTGCTTTTTTGCTTAAGCTCCAAAGCGTGTCAAACGCACGCTCATTTTATCCCACGAATACTTAAAATAGTGCAAATACACTCCAAATCGAAAAATAATGTACTTTTGACACCAAATCAGCATTTGATCTTTTGAGAACTCATTCTGAATGTGCTATTAGAGTATTATACGTGCTTTTATTCTTAAGCTCCAAAGCGTGTCAAACGCATGGTCATTTTATCCCACGAATACTGAAAGTAGTGCAAATACACTCCAAATCGAAAAATAATGTACTTTTCACACCAAATCAACATTTCATCTTTTGAGAACTTATTCTTAATGTGTTATTAGCGTATTATAAGTGCTTATATGCTTAAGCTCCAAAGCGAGTCAAACGCACACTCATTTTATCCCACGAGTGCTTAAAATAGTGCAAATACACTCCAAATCGAAAAACAACATACTTTCGACACCAAACGAGCATTTGATCTTTTGAGAACTCATTCTTAATGTCTTCTTAGCGTATTCTATAAGTTTTTTTGCTTGAGTTCCAAAGCGTGTCAAACGCACGGCCGTTTTATCCCACAAATGCTTAAAACAGTGCAATTACACTCCAAATTGAAAAATAACGTACTTTTGACACCAAATAAGCATTTGATCTTTTGAGAACTTATTCTTAATGTGTTATTAGCGTATTATATGTCCTTATATGCTTAAGCTCCAAAGCGTGTCAAACGCACGCTTATTTTATCCCACGAATGCTTAAATTAGTGCAATTACACTTCAAATCGAAAAATAACGTACTTTTGACACCAATTAAACATTTGATATTTTGAGAACTTATTCTTAAAGTGTTATTAGCGTATTATATGTGCTTATGTGCTTAAGTTCCAAAGCGTGTCAAACGCAAGCTCATTTTATCCCACGAGTGCTTAAAATAGAGCAAATACACTCCAAATCGAAAAACAACGTACTTTCAACACCAAATGAGCATTTGATCTTTTGAGAACTCATTCTTAATGTCTTGTTAGCGTATTATATAAGTTTATTTGCTTAACTTCCAAAGCGTGTCAAACGCACGGTCGTTTTATTCCACAAATGCTTAAAACAATGCAATTAAACTCAAAATCGAAAAATAACGTCCTTTTGACACCAAATAAGCATTTGATCTTTTGAGAACTCATTCTTAATGTGTTATTAGCTTATTATTTGTGCTTATATTCTTAAGCTCCAAAGCGTGTCAAACGCACGCCCATTTTATCCCACGAGTGCTTAAAATACTGCAAATACACTCCAAATCGATAAACAACGTACTTTCGACACCAAATGAGCATTTGATCTTTTGAGAACTCATTCTTAATGTCTTGTTAGCGTATTATATAAGTTTATTTGCTTAACTTCCAAAGCGTGTCAAACGACGGCCGTTTTATCCCACGAATGCTTAAAACAGCGCAATTACACTCCAAATCCAAAAATAACGTACTTTTGACACCAAATAAGCATTTGATCTTTTGAGAACTTATTCTTAATGTGTTATTAGCGTATTATATGTCCTTATATGCTTAAGCTCCAAAGCGTGTCAAACGCACGCTTATTTTATCCCACGAATGCTTAAATTAGTGCAATTACACTTCAAATCGAAAAATAACGTACTTTTGACACCAATTAAACATTTGATATTTTGAGAACTTATTCTTAAAGTGTTATTAGCGTATTATATGTGCTTATGTGCTTAAGTTCCAAAGCGTGTCAAACGCAAGCTCATTTTATCCCACGAGTGCTTAAAATAGAGCAAATACACTCCAAATCGAAAAACAACGTACTTTCAACACCAAATGAGCATTTGATCTTTTGAGAACTCATTCTTAATGTCTTGTTAGCGTATTATATAAGTTTATTTGCTTAACTTCCAAAGCGTGTCAAACGCACGGTCGTTTTATTCCACGAATGCTTAAAACAGTGCAATTAAACTCAAAATCGAAAAATAACGTCCTTTTGACACCAAATAAGCATTTGATCTTTTGAGAACTCATTCTTAATGTGTTATTAGCTTATTATTTGTGCTTATATTCTTAAGCTCCAAAGCGTGTCAAACGCACGCCCATTTTATCCCACGAGTGCTTAAAATAGTGCAAATACACTCCAAATCGATAAACAACGTACTTTCGACACCAAATGAGCATTTGATCTTTTGAGAACTCATTCTTAATGTCTTGTTAGCGTATTATATAAGTTTATTTGCTTAACTTCCAAAGCGTGTCAAACGACGGCCGTTTTATCCCACGAATGCTTAAAACAGCGCAATTACACTCCAAATCCAAAAATAACGTACTTTTGACACCAAATAAGCATTTGATCTTTTGAGAACTTATTCTTAATGTGTTATTAGCTTATAATATGCGCTTATATGCTTAAGCTCCAAAGCGTGTCAAACGCACGGTCATTTTATCCCATGAGTGCTTAAAATAGGGCAAATACACTCCAAATCGAAAAATAATGTACTTTTGACACCAAATCAGCATTTGATCTTTTGAGAACTCATTCTGAATGTGCTATTAGTGTATTATACGGGCTTTTATGCTTAAGCTCCAAAGCGTGTCAAACGCACGCGCATTTTATGCCACGAATACTTAAAATAGTGCAAATACACTCCAAATCGAAAATAATGTACTTTTGACACCAATCAACATTTCATCTTTTGAGAACTTATTCTTAATGTGTTATTAGCGTATTATAAGTGCTTATATGCTTAAGCTCCAAAGCGAGTGAAACGCACGCTCATTTTATCCCACGAGTGCTTAAAATAGTGCAAATACACTCCAAATCGAAAAACAACGTACTTTCGACACCAAATGAGCATTTGATCTTTTGAGAACTCATTCTTAATGTCTTCTTAGCGTATTCTATGTAGTTTTTTGCTTGAGTTTGATGTGATATAAGTTAAGCACTCAAATTAAACCCTCTTTTTGACAATTGCAGTATGAATAAGTAGGGATCGTTCTAGGCCGTGGATTAGGAGGGATTGCTAATCAACTCTAAACTGACTCAAAAACACAAAAACAAAGTTAAAAACGTTTGGATAGATTCAAAAGACTCAAAACAAGTTCACAAGACTCAAAATAGGTTAAAAACACTGAAAACTGCCTAAAAACACCAACTAGGCAGTTTCTGACTCGAAACACAATTTTGGACGAAAACACTTAAAAACACAAACAAAACAAGTTTAAAACAATTTGAAACAAGAAAGTAAAGGGGAGTTTTGTTTTTGGACGAATTTAAAATAACAAAGCAGATTTTAACTTAAAAACAACTTTGAAAACGTTTTTGGGAAGTTAGATGGATGATGGGCTAGCTAGAGGCTCTTTCTCCACACATGACATGTATGCAAACAAATCGATTTCCAGTTACTCCTTCATTGAATTATGAATGACAATGCCCCAAATTAACCGTGACATCACTAGTTAACCCTCAGATTTCCCTTGTGTTATTGGATTGGAGGACATCATTCGACAACCCAAAGCATTCTTCGAAAGTTCCCTACATGACATCATAATAAAGATACAATCAAAGATCATTACGTTCAATGAAAATCATAAGCATTTGATAGAAGCATATTTCTGCAACTTAGTTAGCTTGTTTTCGTGCATTTATGTTGATTGTTCTTAGTTAATTTAGTATTTTAAGCTATTTTCGTGTGTTTATAGGTCCAAAGGGGTAAAGTATCAAGAAAGTGCATTTTGGAGCCTTTTGGAGCAGTTTTGGGCATGTTTTGGACAGCTTATGCTTGGAGCAATGTAGATGGACGAAATTGAAGACCAAAGCATGCTAGGAATCAGCCAAAGAACGGAAGAAAAATTAATTCAAGTCAAGGAAGGAAAAGGAATCCAAGAAGAAGAAGGGGTTGACCAAGTCAAAGTTTCCTAATCCTGATGTGCAAGGAAATCAGCCACAAAGGGGAGTCCTAGATACTTTGGGACACTTAATTCCCACTCTAAGGTGGGTGCCGCACCTTTCCCTTGCACTTTCCCTTCCTTGCTGCATGATTAAGTCACATTCCCTTACTTTCCCTTAAGCCATTTAATTTCCTTTCCTTTTCCTAATCCTTGCCGCAAGTTACCTTCCTTTTTTCTTCCAAATCAGCAACCAAATTTCCTTACCCTTTCTTCTAAGTCAAGGATGTTTCCCTACTTACCTATTTGTCCCAAAATCTGCAAGATAACTCACTTTCCTTGTTCATTCCTCTTTGCCGCAAAAGACCTTACCTTTTCTTTGGGATTTCTGACTTTAATTCCTATTTCCCTTAAAGTTTTGGAGTAAATGTGTTACCTAAATAAGCCCAAACCGTGCCTTACCTATTCCCTATATATATGGACCCTTGCCGCACCTTTTGAGCATCCATTCACTCACCTATCCATCATCCACTCATCCATTCATTCACTAAAACACTTTCAGCCATCCCTCACTTCTTGCCGCAGCCTCTCACCCCTAAACTCCCATCTTTCCATCCAAAACACATCCATACACAACCTTAGACACTTGTGTCGCAACAAGGTGGAGAAGAAGGAGCCCTTTGACGTTTCAAGCTTGAAGATTGGATCGTTCTAGGTGTACTTCGTTCTTACTTTCAATGTTTACTTTATTATTCTCTAATTTTGTTGTGACTATGAGTGGCTAAACCCCTACTTAGCTAGGGGGAAATTCGAAGCCATGAACATGCTTGAGATATGAATTGATTTCTTCCAATTGTGATTTGACGAATCGTGAATGCAATTCAATTAACTGTTTTATTCATAACTTGTTCTTGTATGTCGATTAAGAGGGCCCGCTTAGTTTGCATGCTTGAATTTGATGCTAGAATATAAGGGAGTTTCACCTAATCGTTATGAACTTATATTCACAAGTAGTGAAGGTTGCTTGTCACAATCGCGTTAATTGGATTCCTGGCAAACGTATCATGCATTCATAGTTACGAATGCCTTGTCAACACTTATGATTTTCATGGAACTTAATGATCTCTAACTGTATCTCTTCTATGCACTCATGTAGGGGACCGTTGGAGAATAATTTGGGTTGTCGTATGCTCTTCTTCCAATTCAATGACATAAGGAAAATCTGAGGGTTAATTAGTGCACGTACGGTTAACCTAGGGTGTTGAGGTTCATGGTTCATTGAAAAGCAATTGGAGATCGATTTATGTACAAGTGTGTCATGTGTGGAGAAGGATGGTGCGAAATATATTAAGCACTCAAATTAAACCCTCTTGGTGTGAATTGTAGTATAGATGCAAGTAGGGATCGTTCTAGGCCGGGGATTAGGAGGGATTGCCAATCGATTTAAAACTGACTCAAAGACTCAAAAATAAAGTTAAAAACGTTTGAATAGGTTCAAAAGACTTAAAACAAGTTCACAAGACTCAAAATAGGTTGAAAACACTCAAAACTGCCTAAAAACACAAACTGGGCAGTTTCTGACTCTAAACACAATTTTGGACGAAAATAAGGTTTTGGCTTGACTCAAAACACTTAAAAACACAAACAAAATAAGTTTAAAACAATTTGAAACAAGAAAGTAAAGGGGGGGTTTTGTTTGAACGAATTTAAAAGGAAAACAATTTGAAAACAGATTTTAAAGTAAAACAAAGTTTGAAAACGTTTTTGGGAAGTTGGATGGATGATGGGCTAGCTAGAGGCTCTTTCTCCACACATGTTATGTATGCAAACGAATCGATTCCCAGTTACTATTTCATTGAATCACGAATGATAATGCCCCAAGTTAACCGTGACATCACTAATTAACCATCAGATTTTCCTTGAGTTATTGGATTGGATGACATCATTCGACAACCCAAAGCATTCTTCGAAAGTCCCCTACATGACATCATAATAAAGATACAATCAAAGATCATTACGTCCAATGAAAATCATAAGCATTGACAAAGCACTTGTAACTATGACATCATGTCACTCATGCTAGGAATTGAACTTAACGCGATCGTTTATAAGCGACCTTCACCACTTATGAGTATAAGGTTGTAACGATTATGTGAAACTCCCTTATACTCTAGCATCAAATTCATGCATGCCAATTAAGTGTGCACCCTTAACCCACAAACATAAATAAGTTATCAATCAAACAGTTAAGCCAATTGCATTCACAACTCAAGAATTCGTAACTGAAACTTATCAATTCATATTGCACCCATAATCATGGCTTTGAAATCACCCCTAGCCAAAAAGGGGTCTAGCCACTCATGTTCACAACAAAGCAACAAGAATTTAATTTAAACATTTAGAACAAAGAAAGAATTACACCTAGAACGCTCCAATGATCCAACGCTTGAAGAACAAACACGTCCAAGGCCTTCCTTCTTCTCCTTTGCTGCGGCACAAGTGGTTGAGGGAGGTTTGGGATGTGTTTTGGGGTGAGGAATGGTAAGGTAGGTGCGGCTGAATGTAGAGATGGCTGAATGTGTGTAAGGTTGTGTGAATGAGTGAGTGAATGATGGATAGGTGAGTGAATGGATGTCTAAAGGGTGCGGAAAAGGGTGTTATATATAGGGCCAGGAAGGAGCACGGTTTGGGATGATTTAGGTAACATATTTACTCCAAAACCTTAAGGGAAAAGAAGACTTAAAATCAGAAACTTAAGGGAAAGAGGAAGTTTTGTGCGGCAACAACATAAATTTAAAGGAAAGAACTTCTCCTATGCGGCAAGGGTTGGGAATAAATGGAAAAGTCCTTCAAGGCAAGGGAAAGGGTTTTACTTGCTGTTTTAAAGTCCAAAACTGAAAGGGAAAGTGAAGCTTGAGCGGCAAGAAAGGAGGGAGGACATGGGATTTGCGGCAGCAACTTTAAAGGGCAAGGAAAGGTCTTTCTTTTCTTGCACGGCAAGGATGTATAAATGAAAAGGGAAATGTGGCAGCCTTGTTGAGCAAGGAATTAGGAGTCCCAAATTGTCCAGGATTCCCTCTTTGTAGTTAAAGCCTTGATCAAATAGGATTGACAAAGTCAAAGGTCAAAGTAAGGAAACTTTGATTTAGTCAACCCTTCTTCCTCTTGGATTCCTTCTCCTTCTTTGACTTGAATTTATTTTTCCTCTTCTCATAGCTGATTCCTAGCATGCCTTGGTCTTCAATTTCGTCCATCAACATTGCTCCAAGCATATGGTATCCAAAACATGCCCAAAAATGCTCCAAAAGGCTCCAAAATGCACTTTCTTGATACTTTATCCCTTGGGACCTACAAACACACGAAAATAGCTTAAAATACTAAATTAAATACAAATAACTAACATAAATGCATGAGAACAAGCTAACTAATTCGCATAAATATGCTCATATCAAAGGACCCTCTAGCTAGCCCATCACCCATCCAAGTCTTCAAAATCGTTTTTAAACTTGTTTTACTTTACAATCAGTTTGTTTTACTTTTAAATTCGTCCAAATCAAAAACCCCCTTTTACTTTCTTATTTCAAAATGTTTAAAATCCGTTTTAAGTGTTTTTAACTTGTTTTGAGTCGTGTGAACCTTTTCAAACGTTTTTAACTTTGTTTTTGTGTTTTAGAGTCGATTAGCAATCCCTCCTAATCCCCGGTCCAGAACGATCCCTACTTGCGTACTTACTACAATTGACAACAAGAGGGTTTAATTTGTGTGTTTAACTTTTATATCATCAAATTTTTGGCGCCGTTGCCGGGGATTAGCAAGGTTTTTCCCCTTTGTTTCTTTTCGTGTCTTTTGTTTTTAGTTTCTGTTTTGTTTTGTTTATTTTACTTTTGATAGTTGATTTAGTTTTCTTTCTTTGATTTCAGGTACTAGAGAAGTAAGACATGGCAATTGCTAATATTCAAGCTCAAATAGCGAATCTTACTTCTCTATTGTCGCAGCACATCGAAAGGACCACAATGCAAAGTGCTCCTGCATATGGTGTGCAAGGATATCAAGCCCATGAACGTCCACAAAGAGGTTGGGAGAATGTCGATACCTGGGGTTATCAAAGCCCTAATCAATTGAGAAACGACTTGTTTTCCAACACGTACAATTCAGATTGGGTTGATCATTCAAATTCTATGTGGTGGGAACCTCAACAAGGTCAACACGAAGCATATTGGCAGCCCTATGAGGAGTTCTATTCAGAGCCTATACCTCCCTCGCAACAATTCCAACCAAACTCAGGTTCATCAATAGATTGCAAGCAAATTCTTGATGAACTAATTTCTTTGGCGCAGGGCTCACAAACTCAGGCCAAGGAGGCTCAACACGAAGGATATTGGCAACCATATGAGGAGTTTTATGCAACGCCTATGCAGCCACCACAGCCTCCCCCGCAACAATTCCAACCAAATTCATTTTCATCCATGGATAATGATCAAATTATTCAATTACTAACCACTTTGGTGCAGGGGCAGCAAAATCAAATCACATAAATGCACAATTACACCAAAGATGTGCAAAATCAAGCCAAGAAATTGGGCGAACTACAGAATCAAATGGGAGAGATCGCAGAATTCATGGAACAAAGTCAAGAACAAAGTGGCATGGAGGCTGTAGATGAACCCAAAACGCCCAAAACATGCCTAAACATGGATGCACAACTGCTGTTTGAGGAAGAGGAAGAAGAAGAAGCCACGGCAAGGGAAGAACCATCCTTGCCGCAGCCTACCTTTGCTCCACCACCCCCACCACCCTTGTGTTATTGGATTGGATGACATCATTCGACAACCCAAAGCATTCTTCGAAAGTTCCCTACATGGCATCATAATAAAGATACAATCAATGATCATTACGTTCAATCAAAATCATAAGCATTGGCAAAGCACTTGCAACTATGACATCATGTCACTTATGCTAGGAATTAAACTTAACGCGATCGTGACCAGCGACCTTCACTACATATGAATATAAGTTTGTAACGATTATGTGAAACTCCCTTATACTCTAGCATCAGATTTATGCATGCCAATTAAGTGTCGACCCTCAATCAACAAACACAAATAAGTTATCAATCAAACAGTTAAGCTAATTACATTCACGATTCAAGAATTCATAACTGGAATTTATCAACTCATATTGCACCCATAATCATGGCTTTGAAATCACCCCTAGCCAAGAGGGGTTTAGCCACTCATGTTCACAGCAAAACAAGGGGAAAATAACTTAAACATTGAAAATAAAGAAAGAATTACACCTAAAACGTCCAACAATCCAAGGTTTGAAGAGCAAGCACGTCCAAGGCCTTTCTTCTTCTCCTTTGCTGCGGCACAAGAGGGTGAGGGATGTTTAGGATGTGTTTTGGGGTCAGAGATGGGAAGGGTGGTGTGGCAAGACTTGGAGTTTGGCTGAATGTGTGTGTGTGAGTGAATGGATGAATGAATGAATGGTAAAGGGTGCGGCAAGGTTGAATATATATAGAGCTTGGGAATTTAAGGCTAGGAAACAATTTAGGTAACAAAAATTAAACCAAAACCTAAAGGGAAATAGGAATTAAGTCAGCAACCTAAGGGGAAAAGGTAAGGGAATTGCGGCAAGGACAGAAAATAAGAGGAAAAGACTTCTCCTATGCGGCAAGGAAAAGGGAAGTTGTTTCCTTGCTGTTTTGGGTGAGATCATGTCCTAAATTGAAAGGGGAAAGGAAATTCTGTGTGGCGAGGGTGTAAATAAAAGGGAATGTGATAAACATGTGCAGCAAGGTAAGGGTTATGTCCTAAATTGAAGGGGAAAGATGATACTTGTGCCGCAAGAAAGGTAAGGTGAAGGGAAAAGTGCGGCATTGTCCTAAAGAGCAAGGGATTGTGTTTCCTTGCACGGCAAGGAAGGTATAGCTGAAAGACATGTGCGGCAACCTTGTTGAGCAAGGAATTAAGTGTCCCAAAATGTCTAGGATTCCCTCTTTGTGGTTGAAACCTTGATAAAATAGGATTAGGAAAGTCAAAGGTCAAAGTAAGGAAACTTTGACTTAGTCAACCCTTCTTCTTCTTGGATCCGTTTTCCTTCCTTGACTTGAATTAATTTTTCCTCCTCTCTTTGGCTGATTCCTAGCATGCTTTGGCCTTCAATTTCGTCCATCTACATTGCTCCAACCATAAGCTATCCAAATCATGCCCAAAACTGCTCCAAAAGGCTCCAAAATGCACTTTCTCGATACTTTACCCCTTGGAACATACAAACACACGAAAATAGCTTAAAATACTAAATTAACTACGAACAATCAACATAAATGCACGAAAACAAGCTAACTAAATCGCATAAATATGCTCATATCAGAGTTCCAAAGCGTGTCAAACGCACGGCCGTTTTATCCCAAGAATGCTTAAAACAGTGCAATTACACTCCAAATTGAAAAATAACGTACTTTTGACACCAAATAATCATTTGATATTTTGAGAACTTATTCTTAATGTGTTATTAGCGTATTATATGTCCTTATATGCTTAAGCTCCAAAGCTTGTCAAACGCACGCTCATTTTATCCCACGAGTGCTTAAAATAGTGCAAATACACTCCAAATCGAAAAACAACACACTTTTGCCACCAAATGAGCATTTGATCTTTTGAGAACTCATTCTTAATGTCTTGTTAGCGTATTATATAAGTTTATTAATGCGATAAAAGTTAAGCACTCAAATTAAACCCTCTTGTTGTTGATGTGATAAAAGTTAAGCACTCAAATTAAACCCTCTTGTTGTCAATTGTAGTAAGTATGCAAGTAGGGATCGTTCTGGACCGGGGATTAGGAGGGATTGCTAATTGACTCTAAAAACACAAAAACAAAGTTAAAAACGTTTGGAAAGGTTTACAAGACTCAAAACAAGTTAAAAACACTTAAAGCGGCTTAAAAACACTTTGTGGACAGATTTAAAACACTAGGGAAGGTTTTGGACGAAAATTGGTTTTAGGTTGACTCAAAACACTTGAAAACACAAAGAAAACAGATTTTGGACACTTTAAAACAAGAAAGTAAAAGGGGGGTTTTAGTTTGAACGAATTTGAAAGTAAAACAAAGACTTTGTAAAGTAAAACAGATTTGAAAACGAATTTGAAAACTTTGATGGGTGATGGGCTAGCTAGAGGGTCCTTCTCCACACATGACACACTTGTACATAAATCGATCTCCAATTGCTTTTCAATGAACCATGAACCTCAACACCCCAGATTAACCGTACGTGCATAAATTAACCCTCAGATTTTCCTTATGTCATTGAATCGGAAGAAGAGCATACAACAACCCAAATTATTCTCCAACGGTCCCCTACATGAGTGCATAGAAAAGATACAGTTAGAGATCATTAAGTTCCATGAAAATCATAAGTGTTGACGAGGCATTCGTAACTATGAGAGCATGATACGTTTGCCAAGAATTCAATTAACACGATTGTGACAAGCAACCTTCACTACTTGTGAATATAAGTTCGTAACGATTAGGTGAAACTCCCTTATATTCTAGCATCAAATTCCTGCATGAAAACTAAGTATGCATCCTCAATCAACATACAAGAACAAGTTATGAATAAAACAGTTAATTGAATTGCATTCACGATTCATCAAGTCGCAATTGGAAGTAATCAATTCATATCTCAAGCATGTTCATGGCTTCGAATTCCCCCTAGCTAAGTAGGGGTTTAACCACTCATAGTCACAACAAAATCAGAGAATAATAAAGTAAACATTGAAATTAAGAACGAAGTACACCTAGAATGCTCCAATCTTCAAGCTTGAAACGTCCAAGGCTCCTTCCTCTCCACCTTGCTGCGGCACAAAGGGCTAAGGTTGAATATGGATGTGTTTGGATGAGGGATGGAAGTTTAGAGAGAGTGAGGGCTGCGGCAAAGGGAAGTTTTGGGCTGAAAGTGTGTGAATGAGTGAATGGTTGTGTGAATAATGCAAAAGGTGCAGCCAAAACTTGGTATTTATAGAGAAAAGGTTTAGGCACAGCTGGGATTTATTTAGGTAACAAAAACTAAACCAAAACCTTGAAGGAAATAGGAAATAAAATCAAGAACCTAAGGGATTTAGGACATAAGGTGCGGCTGGAATAGAAACAAAGGGGAAAGGTGAAATCCTATGCGGCAAGGATAAGGAAAGAAAGGGAAAGGTCTTTTAATGCAAGGAAAAGTGTTTCCTTGCTGTTTTAGGTAGGGTTGTGTCCTAATTTGAAAGGGGGAAAGGTATCTTGAGCGGCAAGAAAGGAAGGCTGAAGAGGAGTGTGCGGCATTGACTTAAAAGGGCAAGGAATTGTGTTTCCTTGCACGGCAAGGAATGTGAGGCTGATGGCATGTGCGGCTCCCTCTTAGAGTTGGAATTTAATTGTCCCAAAATGTCTAGGATTCCCTCGTTGTAAATGAAACCTTGATAAAATAGGCTTAGGAAAGTCAAAAGTCAAAGTAAGGAAACTTTGACTTAGTCAACCCTTCTTCTTCTTGGATTCCTTTTCCTTCTTTGACTTGAATTAATTTTTCCTCTTCTCATAGCTGATTCCTAGCATGCCTTGGTCTTCAATTTCGTCCATCAACATTGCTCCAAGCATATGCTATCCAAAACATGCCCAAAAATGCTCCAAAACGCTCCAAAACGCACTTTCTTGATACTTTACCCCTTGGGACCTACAAACATACGAAAATAGCTTAAAATACTAAATTAAATACGAATAAACAACATAAATGCACGAGAACAAGCTAACTAAATCGCATAAATATGTTCATATCAAATTCCCCCACACTTAGCTTTTGCTAGTCCTCGAGCAAAACGAAACAAAACAAAACAAAGTAAACAAAATACAATCTAAACCTTCCAACATTTTCCTCAGGGATTTCTAACGCACATGACATGCCAAAGATCATCATTCACATAGATTTTAGTCATCCTTACGCTCGAGCACATACTTAATCACAGTCGTCACTTACTAGCTCTCATTTAATCAATTAAAACAATGATTTGAATGTAGTAACATGCCTTAGAGAATTCACCCAATTCCTTTCAAGATACTCTTTTTTTTTCACACAGAATTTCTGACTACACACCCTACACTAGTTATATGTGAGAAGATTGATGTAAAAATGTAAACGAACACTCACATACGTTTATAGCAAAGAAAGCATTTTCTGGAGTTATTAAGCATGTTTAGATATAATCTCATGAATGGAATGCTATTACTTAGATGCGAGAACCAGTGACACCATATGCTCATACCAATTCCAAACTCCATAAATTGAAATACACAACACTCAAGACCGAAGTTAAGGGTTGTAACGGGGCTAGGGTATTGGTTAACAAAGAAAGGTAAGGACAAACAAACGTTCTTTAAGCCATAGCAAGCAAAGTAATGAAATAGACACTTAGAATTCATTTTGGAATGCAGAAATCAACTTTTAAACACAAGGGAAGATTTATGCACACTTAGGGCCTAATTCAACTTTTTGGACCCTTTCTTCAACAATCAACACTTTAGAGCTCTTTTTCACTTATTTTTCCACTCTTTTTCATTCTTTTCACAACTTTTCTTTTTTCTTTTCTTTTTCATACGAATTTTTCTTTCTTTTTGCACACAAATTCACAAAAATCCCTTCCCCCACACTTGTTTTCTGCATACAATTACTCAAAAAGAATTCCCTCGAAGTCATGCTTTACTATGCTTCAAGAACAAGGGTATGGATGGTCCTATTCTAGGCTAGGTGAGGATGATGTGGGTTAACAAAGAAATAGGCTAAACAAGGCTCAACGGGGTTAAACCTAAACATAATTGCACGGGGGATGGCTATTTGGCTCTTGGTTCACTACACAACTTCATCTTGTTTATGTGTTATGCACTTAATACCATGCTTTGAATGAAACGAATATGAGTTCTAGTATTTGGAACTAAATGATGAAACGCCTTCTAAGTAGTAACCAAGCAAAGAATAATGAGATCATCCAACGACTTTAGAAAACAATGAATGCACAGATTTTAACTCTCCAAAGAACGTTTTAGGCTCAAGTCTCACAGGGTTGTGGCATTAATTTGGGTTCCTTCCTTCAAGCATGTTACAAAAACTGATTTTTTTTTTTCTTTTGTAATCAAATGTGAATTCATAAACAACAACGACAACCAAGCATAAACCAAAGGTATATCAAACTTCCATCCATGTTTACAACTTTCCTTAACAGTCATGCAATTAAAAACCAAATCCTCATCATTGGGTTGGAAGGTACCCTAAGACACAAACAAACACACAAAAACAACTCTTTTTGGCTTTTTCAACACAATTTTTAAAAATTTTATCAAATTTTCGGATTTGTATGTCAAAACACACTAAAATGCTTCAAAAACACACTAAAAACACATAAAAACAGTGAAAAACAACATTGTAAGTGATAGGTGAATAAAACCCACGAATTTCATGCAAAAACAGCTTGTTTACCCCCCCACACTTAAATCAAACATTGTCCTCAATGTTTCAAACATAAACTCACACAAAAGCAAACAAACAAACAACAAATAAAACATGAAATGCAAAGTAAAATCAACAAAGATTAGAGTTTAGGAACATAAACACCTGGTTATAATGCCGGATCGTCCAAAAGCTCTTTGTTGAATGCATGGGTTGCCTCCCAAGAAGCGTTTTCTTTAACGTCTTGCAGCCGGACGAAGAACTCCATTTCACTCTCCTTTGGAGCCCACGACTTGGAGAGTTGTCTCCTCCACCACATGCTCCTCGAACAGGTCATAATAGGGCTTCAAACGATGCCCATTCACCTTGAATTCTTGGCCGGTTTTCAAGCTTTGGACTTGGACTGCACCATGAGGAAAAACATTAGTAACAACAAAAGGTCCAATCCACTTAGAACGTAGCTTACCGGGGAATAAACGAAGTCGAGAATCAAAAAGTAACACTTGCTGCCCTTTTGAGAATGTTTTGGTACGAAGCATCTTGTCATGGTAAGCCTTCGTCTTGTCCTTATAAATTTGGGCATTCTCGTACGCTTCGTGCCTAATCTCCTCGAGTTCATTCAATTGTAGCTTTCTATGAACTCCAGCCGCATCTATGTCCATGTTGAAAGTCTTCACAGCCCAATGTGCCTTGTGTTCTAACTCGACGGGCAAATGACATGGCTTCCTATAGATGAGCCGAAAAGGTGACATGCCAAGGGGAGTTTTGTAGGCCGTTCGATATGCCCACAATGCATCGTCCAAGTGTAAGCTCCAATCTCTCCTGGATGGCTCCACGGTTTTCTCTAGGATTTGCTTGATCTCCCTATTTGACACCTCGGCTTGCCCATTGGTTTGAGGATGATAAGGTGTTGAACCCTTATGCGTAACGTTGTACTTCTTTAGCAAAGCCTTAATGGTCCGGTTGCAAAAGTGGGAACCTCCATCACTGATTAGAACTCGGGGCATCCCAAACCTAGCAAAAATGTTAGTTTTTACAAAATCTGCAACCACCTTAGAATCGTTAGTACGGGTGGCCTTTGCTTCCACCCATTTTGAAACATAATCAACAGCTAGCAAGATATAAGTGAAACCAAAAGAGGGAGGGAAATGACCCATAAAGTCAATACCCCAAACGTCAAAAGTTTCCACAACTTGGAAATGTTGCTGCGGCATTTGGTCCTTGGCACCTATATTGCCCGTTCTTTGACATCGGTCACAGGTTAGACAAAAAGTTCTAGCATCTTTAAACAAAGTGGGCCAATAAAAACCACATTCAAGAACCTTTAGAGCCGTTCTTTGGGTGCCAAAATGCCCACCACAAGCATAAGTATGACAGAATTTTAAAATCGAATGAACTTCACCATCATGCACACACCTACGCAAAATCTGGTCAGAGCAATACTTCCACAAATAGGGATCATCCCACACATAAAAACGTGCATCCTTTCTTAGTTTATCACCTTGGTGCTTGCTTAGAGTGCTCGGAACTTTTTTAGACACTAAGAAATTCACTAAATCAGCATACCATGGTTCACTTACCTCAATGGACAGCAGCTGCTCATCGGGGAAATTCTCAGGGATAGGCACGGCATGGTCATCATGGAGCATTTGATGCGAAATATATTAAGCACACAAATTAAACCCTCTTGGTGTGAATTGTAGTATAGATGCAAGTAGGGATCGTTCTAGGCCGGGGATTAGGAGGGATTGCCAATCGATTTAAAACTGACTCAAAGACTCAAAAATAAAGTTAAAAACGTTTGAATAGGTTCAAAAGACTTAAAACAAGTTCACAAGACTCAAAATAGGTTGAAAACACTCAAAACTACCTAAAAACACAAACTGGGCAGTTTCTGACTCTAAACACAATTTTGGACGAAAATAAGGTTTTGGCTTGACTCAAAACACTTAAAAACACAAACAAAATAAGTTTAAAACAATTTGAAACAAGAAAGTAAAGGGGGGGTTTTGTTTGAACGAATTTAAAAGGAAAACAAGTTGAAAACAGATTTTAAAGTAAAACAAAGTTTGAAAACGTTTTTGAGAAGTTTGGATGGATGATGGGCTAGCTAGAGGCTCTTTCTCCACACATGTTATGTATGCAAACGAATCGATTCCCAGTTACTCCTTCATTGAATCACGAATGACAATGCCCCAAGTTAACCGTGACATCACTAATTAACCATCAGATTTTCCTTGAGTTATTGGATTGGATGACATCATTCGACAACCCAAAGCATTCTTCGAAAGTCCCCTACATGACATCATAATAAAGATACAATCAAAGATCATTACGTCCAATGAAAATCATAAGCATTGACAAAGCACTTGTAACTATGACATCATGTCACTCATGCTAGGAATTGAACTTAACGCGATCGTTTATAAGCGACCTTCACCACTTATGAGTATAAGGTTGTAACGATTATGTGAAACTCCCTTATACTCTAGCATCAAATTCATGCATGCCAATTAAGTGTCGACCCTCAATCAACAAACACAAATAAGTTATCAATCAAACAGTTAAGCCAATTGCATTCACAACTCAAGAATTCGTAACCGAAACTTATCAATTCATATTGCACCCATAATCATGGCTTTGAAATCACCCCTAGCCACAAAAGGGTCTAGCCACTCATGTTCACAGCAAAGCAACAAGAATTTAATTAAACATTTAGAACAAAGAAAGAATTACACCTAGAACGCTCCAATGATCCAACGCTTGAAGAACAAAAACGTCCAAGGCCTTCCTTCTTCTCCTTTGTTGCAGCACAAGTGGTTAAGGGAGGTTTTGGATGTGTTTTGGGGTGAAGGATGGGAAGGAGGTGCGGCAAAGGGGTTAGAGTGGCTGAATGTGTTTGTGGGAATGTATGGATGAGTGAATGATGGATAGGTGAGTGAATGGATGGTGGAATGGTGTGGCAAGAGGTATTATATATAGGGCAAGGAAGGAGCACGGTTTGGGATGATTTTAGGAAACATATTTACTCCAAAACCTCAAGGGAAAAGAAGAATTAAAATCAGAAATCCCAAAGAAAGGGTAAGGTCTTTTGCGGCAAAGAGGAATGAACAAGGAAAATAAGTTATCTTGCAGATTTTGGAACAAATAGGTAAGTAGAGAAACAGCTTTGACTTAGAAGAAAGGGTTAGGAAGTTTGGTTGCTGATTTGGAAGAGAAAAGGAAGGTAACTTGCGGCAAGGATTAGGAAAAAGGGTAAGTGGATTACTTCCTTGCTGATTTTGTGTGCAATTGTGTCTTAAATTAAATTGGGAAAGTACTCTTGTGCGGCAAGGGTGTATGAGGGAAGGAGAGTGTGCAGCACCCATCTTGGAGTGGGAATTAGGTGTCCCAAAATACTTAGGACTTCCCTTTGTGGCTGATTTCCTTGCACATTAGGATTAGGAAACTTTGACTTGGTCAATCCTTCTTCTTCTTGGATTCCTTTTCCTTCCTTGACTTGAATTTATTTTTCCTCTTCTCTTTGGCTGATTCCTAGCATGCTTTGGTCTTCAATTTCGTCCATCTACATTGCTCCAAGCATAAGCTATCCAAAACATGCCCAAAACTGCTCCAAAAGGCTTCAAAATGCACTTTCTTGATACTTTATCCCTTGGGACCTACAAACACACGAAAATAGCTTAAAATACTAAATTAAATACAAATAACTAACATAAATGCACGAGAACAAGCTAACTAATTCGCATAAATATGCTCATATCAAATTCCCCCACACTTAGCTTTTGCTAGTCCTCGAGCAAAACGAAACAAACAAAACAAAACAAAGTAAACAAAAACACAAACTAAACCTTCCAACGTTGCCTCAGGGATTTCCAACGCACATGACATGCCAAAGATCATCATTCACATAGATTTTAGTCATCCTTACGCTTGAGCACATACTTAGTCACAGTCGTCACTTATTAGCTCGCATTTAATCAATTAAAACAATGATTTGAATGTAGTAACATGCATTAGAGAATTCACCCAATTCCTTACAAGATACACTCTTTTTCACACAGATTTTCTGACCACACACCCTACACTAGTTATATGTGAGAAGATTGATGTAAAAATGAAAACGAAAACTCACATATGTTTATAGCAAAGAAAGCATTTTCTGGAGTTATTAAGCATGTTTAAATATGATCTCATGAATGGAATGCTACTACTTAGACGCGAGAACCAGAGACACCATATGCTCATACCAATTCCAAACTCCACAAATTGAAACACATAACACACAAGATTGAAGTCAAGGGTTGTAACGGGGCTAGGTTATTGGTTAACAAAGAAGGGGCAAGGATAAACAAACGTTCTTTAAGCCATAGCAAGCAAAGTGATGAAATTGACACTTGGAATTCAATTTAGAATGCAGAAATCAACTTTTAAACACAAGGGAAGATTTATTCAACATTTAGGGCCTAATTCAACTTTTTGGACCCTTTCTTCAACAAACAACACTTTAGAACTCTTTTTCACATATTTTTCAACTCTTTTTCATTCTTTTCACAACTTTTCTTTTTCTCTTTTCTTTTCATACGAATTTTTTTCTTCTTTTTGTACTCAAAAACATCAAAAATCTCTTCCCCCACACTTGTTTTCTGCAAACAATTACTCAAAACGAATTCCCTTTAAATCATGCTTTACTACGCTTCAAGAACGAGGGTATGGATGGTCCTAATCTAGGTTAGGTGAGGGTGATGTGGGTTAACAAAGAAATTGGCTAAACAAGGCTCAACGGGGTTAAAACCTAAACACAATGCACGGGGGATGGCTTTTTGGCTCTTGGTTTACTATACAACTTCATCTTGTTTATGTGTTATGCAAATCAATACCATGCTTTGAATGAAACGGATATGAGTTCTAGTATTTGGAACAAAATGATGAAATGCCTTCTAAGTAGTAACCAAGCAAAGAATAATGAGATCATGCAACGACTTTAGAAAACAATGAATGCACAGATTTTTAACTCTCCAAAGAACGTTTAGGCTCAAGTCTCACAGGGTTGTAGAATTAATTTAGGTTCCTTCCTTCAAGCATGTTACAAAAACTGATTTTTTTCTTTTGTAATCAAATGTGAATTCATAAACAACAACGACAACCAAGCATAAACCAAAGGTATGTCAAACTTCCATCCGTGTTTACAATTTTCCTTAACAGTCATGCAATTAAAAACCAAATCCTCATCATTGGGTTGGAAGGTACCTTAAGACACAAACAAACACACAAAAACAAATCTTTTTGGTTTTTTTCAAAACAATTTTTCAAATTTTTATGAAATTTTCGGATTTTTAAATCAAAACACACTAAAAAGCTTCAAAACACACTTAAAACACATAAAAACAGTGAAAACAACATTGCAAGTGATAGGTGAATAAAACCCACGAAAATCATGCAAAAACAGCTTGTTTACCCCCCCCACACTTAAATCAAACATTGTCCTCAATGTTTTGAACATAAACACACACAAAAACAAGCAAACAGATAGTAAATAACACATGAATTGTAAAGTAAAATCAACAAAGAGTAGAGTTTAGGAACATAAACACCTGGTTATAATGCGGGATCGTCCAAAAGCTCTTTATTGAATGCATGGGTTGCCTCCCAAGAAGCGCTTGCTTTAACGTCGTGCAGCCGGACGATTCCTTGGTTTAAGCTCCATTGGTGCTCACGGCATGGAGAGGAATGGCCTCCACGTCATGCTTCTTGAAACGTGAATCCTTGAATGGAAGGTGGTAGTTGAAATGATCCGGTAACGGTTTAAATTCAAGAGTAGGTGCCTGAATCATTAATAACTTGTTAGTATAAAACAAATTTGAAATTCGGGGAGGTGGCTTACCCGTGTGATCCAACAAGAACTCAAGAACAAACACAACTTCGAAAGTTTTAGGAAGCACATCCTTGCTGCACCATGGAGAAATTGAGGGACTGTTGCATTTGGCCAGATTTATTGTGAGGGTTGTGACTTGTCCCGTGTCATCAAATTCAACTTCATTAGGAATTGTTGGTGCAAGCACATCCTCTTTGATTAATTCGAAACATTCCCCAGCCACTTCTTCTTTGTGAATCTTTGGTAAGGTTTCGAAGATGCCTTTCTCACCCTCTTCTTCATTGGATTGCATGAATCTGCAAGGAATAGGCACATTTGGTGTAACGGGGTCAGAAAGTATTGAATATGGAACTACCTTACCTAAAGTGGGTGGTGTAGGGTCCTTAGGGGGTTGTGGCAAAGGTGGTGGAGCAAGGGTAGTCTGCGGCAAAGGTGGTTCCCAACTTGCCATGGTCTTGTCATCTTCCTCTTCCTCAAGTAGCCACTGTTCATCCATGTTTTGGCTTGATTCGGACATCTTGGGTTCATCTCCAACCTCCATGCCACTTTGTTCTTGAATTTGCCCCATGAATTCGGCGATCTCGCCCATTTGATTCCTCAGTTCGCCCAATTTCTTGGCTTGATTTTGCTGCCCCTGCACCATAGTGGTTAGTAATTGAATAATTTGATCATTATCCATCGACGAACCTGAATTTGTTTGGGCTTCTTGCGGGGGAGGCTGGGGTGGCTGCATAGGCATTGAATAAAACTCCTCATATGGCTGCCAATATCCTTCTTGTTGAGCCTCTTTGGCTTGATTTTGTGTTCCCTGCGCTAAAGAAGTTAATACATCAAAAATTTCATCATAATTGATTGACGAACCTGAGTTTGATTGGAATTGTTGCGGGGGAGGCATAGGCTCTGAATATGACTCCTCATAAGGCTGCCAATATGCTTCGTGTTGACCTTGTTGAGGTTCCCACCACATAGAATTTGAATGATCAATCCAATCTGAATTGTACACGTTGGAAAACAAGTCGTTTCTTGATTGATTAGGGCTTTGATAACCCCAGGTATCGACATTCTCCCAACCTTTTTGTGGACGTTCATGGGCTCGATATCCTTGCACATCATATGCAGGGGCACTTTGCATTGTGGTCCTTTCGATGTGCTGTGACAATAGAGAAGTAAGATTCGCTATTTGAGCTTGAATATTAGCAATTGCCATGTCTTACTTCTCTAGTACCTGAAATCAAAGAAAGAAAACTAAATCAAATATCAAAAGTAAAATAAACAAAAGAAAACAGAAACTAAAACCAAAAGACACGAAAAGAAACAAAGGGGAAAAACCGGGGGATTAGCAAAGTTGCTAATCCCCGGCAACGGCGCCAAAAATTTGATGCGAAATATATTAAGCACACAAATTAAACCCTCTTGGTGTGAATTGTAGTATAGATGCAAGTAGGGATCGTTCTAGGCCGGGGATTAGGAGGGATTGCCAATCGATTTAAAACTGACTCAAAGACTCAAAAATAAAGTTAAAAACGTTTGAATAGGTTCAAAAGACTTAAAACAAGTTCACAAGACTCAAAATAGGTTGAAAACACTCAAAACTACCTAAAAACACAAACTGGGCAGTTTCTGACTCTAAACACAATTTTGGACGAAAATAAGGTTTTGGCTTGACTCAAAACACTTAAAAACACAAACAAAATAAGTTTAAAACAATTTGAAACAAGAAAGTAAAGGGGGGGTTTTGTTTGAACGAATTTAAAAGGAAAACAAGTTGAAAACAGATTTTAAAGTAAAACAAAGTTTGAAAACGTTTTTGAGAAGTTTGGATGGATGATGGGCTAGCTAGAGGCTCTTTCTCCACACATGTTATGTATGCAAACGAATCGATTCCCAGTTACTCCTTCATTGAATCACGAATGACAATGCCCCAAGTTAACCGTGACATCACTAATTAACCATCAGATTTTCCTTGAGTTATTGGATTGGATGACATCATTCGACAACCCAAAGCATTCTTCGAAAGTCCCCTACATGACATCATAATAAAGATACAATCAAAGATCATTACGTCCAATGAAAATCATAAGCATTGACAAAGCACTTGTAACTATGACATCATGTCACTCATGCTAGGAATTGAACTTAACGCGATCGTTTATAAGCGACCTTCACCACTTATGAGTATAAGGTTGTAACGATTATGTGAAACTCCCTTATACTCTAGCATCAAATTCATGCATGCCAATTAAGTGTCGACCCTCAATCAACAAACACAAATAAGTTATCAATCAAACAGTTAAGCCAATTGCATTCACAACTCAAGAATTCGTAACCGAAACTTATCAATTCATATTGCACCCATAATCATGGCTTTGAAATCACCCCTAGCCACAAAAGGGTCTAGCCACTCATGTTCACAGCAAAGCAACAAGAATTTAATTAAACATTTAGAACAAAGAAAGAATTACACCTAGAACGCTCCAATGATCCAACGCTTGAAGAACAAAAACGTCCAAGGCCTTCCTTCTTCTCCTTTGTTGCAGCACAAGTGGTTAAGGGAGGTTTTGGATGTGTTTTGGGGTGAAGGATGGGAAGGAGGTGCGGCAAAGGGGTTAGAGTGGCTGAATGTGTTTGTGGGAATGTATGGATGAGTGAATGATGGATAGGTGAGTGAATGGATGGTGGAATGGTGTGGCAAGAGGTATTATATATAGGGCAAGGAAGGAGCACGGTTTGGGATGATTTTAGGAAACATATTTACTCCAAAACCTCAAGGGAAAAGAAGAATTAAAATCAGAAATCCCAAAGAAAGGGTAAGGTCTTTTGCGGCAAAGAGGAATGAACAAGGAAAATAAGTTATCTTGCAGATTTTGGAACAAATAGGTAAGTAGAGAAACAGCTTTGACTTAGAAGAAAGGGTTAGGAAGTTTGGTTGCTGATTTGGAAGAGAAAAGGAAGGTAACTTGCGGCAAGGATTAGGAAAAAGGGTAAGTGGATTACTTCCTTGCTGATTTTGTGTGCAATTGTGTCTTAAATTAAATTGGGAAAGTACTCTTGTGCGGCAAGGGTGTATGAGGGAAGGAGAGTGTGCAGCACCCATCTTGGAGTGGGAATTAGGTGTCCCAAAATACTTAGGACTTCCCTTTGTGGCTGATTTCCTTGCACATTAGGATTAGGAAACTTTGACTTGGTCAATCCTTCTTCTTCTTGGATTCCTTTTCCTTCCTTGACTTGAATTTATTTTTCCTCTTCTCTTTGGCTGATTCCTAGCATGCTTTGGTCTTCAATTTCGTCCATCTACATTGCTCCAAGCATAAGCTATCCAAAACATGCCCAAAACTGCTCCAAAAGGCTTCAAAATGCACTTTCTTGATACTTTATCCCTTGGGACCTACAAACACACGAAAATAGCTTAAAATACTAAATTAAATACAAATAACTAACATAAATGCACGAGAACAAGCTAACTAATTCGCATAAATATGCTCATATCAGCATTCGGCTTAGGTGATCAGCCACCACATTCTCACTTCCTTTCTTATCTCGGATCTCGATGTCAAACTCTTGAAGAAGAAGCATCCAACGAATAAGCCTAGGTTTTGCTTCCTTCTTCGTTAGCAAGTACTTCAAAGCTGCATGATCAGTATAAACAATCACTTTAGTGCCAATTAAATAGGAACGAAACTTATCTAAAGCAAAGACAACAGCAAGAAGTTCTTTTTCCGTTGTGGAGTAGTTCAATTGGGCAATGTTCAAGGTCCGAGAAGCATAGTATATAACATGCGGCTGCTTGTCCTTTCTTTGTCCCAAAACAGGTCCAAGCGCATAGTCGGATGCATCGCACATAAGCTCGAACGGAAGGCTCCAATCGGGCGGCATGATGATGGGGGCCGAAGTGAGCTTCTCCTTGAGGGTTTTGAATGCCGTTTCACACTCTTGGTTGAACTCGAAGGCCACTTCTTTTTGCAATAGACGGCACAAGGGTTGGGCAATTTTAGAGAAATCCTTGATAAATCGCCTATAGAATCCTGCATGGCCAAGAAAAGAACGAACCTCCCTCATCGAAGTGGGAGAGGGTAAGTGACGTACAAGATCTATTTTGGACTTATCAACTTCAATACCTTGTTCGGATATGATGTGCCCTAAGACTATACCTTGTTTTACCATAAAATGACAGTTTTCCCAATTGAGAACAAGGTTAGATTCAACGCATCGTTGCAAGATCAAGGTCAGATTATCCAAACAATTGTTAAAAGAATCCCCAAACACACTGAAATCATCCATAAATACTTCAATAATCTTTTCAATAAAGTAAGAGAATATACTTACCATACACCTTTGGAAAGTGGCAGGGGCGTTGCATAAACCGAATGGCATGCGACGATAAGCAAAAGTTCCAAAGGGACACGTGAAGGTGGTCTTCTCTTGGTCATCCGGGGCTATCACAATTTGGTTATATCCAGAATATCCATCAAGAAAACAATAAAAAGCATGACCGGCTAACCTTTCAAGCATTTGGTCGATGAATGGCAAAGGGAAGTGATCTTTCCTTGTTGCGGCGTTAAGCTTCCTATAGTCGATGCACACTCGCCATCCAGTTTGAATTCGTGTAGGTACAAGCTCGTTCTCATCATTCTTGACAACAGTAACTCCAGACTTCTTGGGAACGACTTGAATTGGTGAAACCCAACGACTATCAGAGATAGGGTAGATCACTCCACAATCTAAGAGCTTGATTATTTCCTTCTTCACAACTTCCATCATCGGAGGGTTGAGACGACGTTGAGCCTCTCTAGATGGTTTAGCCCCCTCCTTAAGAAGTATGCGGTGCATGCAAGTGGTGGGACTAATTCCTCTAATATCGGCCAAGGTCCACCCTATGGCTGTTTTGTACTCTCATAACACCCTCACAAGCTTCTCTTCCTCATGTGCCGTGAGACTTGAAGAAACAATGATGGGCAACGTCTTGTCTTGGCCCAAAAACATATACTTTAAATGGTCCGGCAATGGCTTAAGTTCAAGAGAAGGTGCTTGAATAACAGAAGGTAACATTTTAGTAGAAACTGAACTTGAAATTGAGAGCGGAACCTTACCATATTGATGTGGTAGTGACTCAAGGGCAGCCACAACTTCTACAATTTCCTCATTGAAGGACACGGCATTGGAGTTCATATCCTGGCCATGGGGTTGTAATGCTCCAATGGCTTGGTTTTTGAGTTCTATGCCCTTCGTAATGGTTGTTTCAAGGGCATCCTCGTTCAATTCCTCAAGATACGCCTGCGCCAAAGAATCAATAACATCAATAGAGAAGCATGAATGATCATCAACAGGATATCTCATAGTTTCAGAAATATTAAAATTGATAACTTCCCCATCGAATTCCATTGTTAAAGTTCCTTTGAACACGTCGATTTTTGTTCGGGCAATCTTCATGAAGGGTCTACCAAGGAGAATAGGCAGAGATGTGGAATGGGCTGAATCTTCCATGTCTAGAACGTAAAAATCAGCCGGGAAGATCAAATGGTTCACCTGCACTAAAACATCCTCCAATACTCCTTTCGGTTAAGCGTTAGAGCGATCAGCCAATTGTATAATTACACCATCCTTTTTCAGTTCACCCAAGTTCATAGATGCATAAATAGAATATGGCATGACATTTATAGATGCACCTAAGTCTAGCATTGCATGTTCGAACCGAGTAGTGCCAATCACACAAGGAATCGTAAAACTGCCCGGATCTTTGCATTTAGTGGGCAGTTTATGTTGCAAGACGGCTGAAACGTTTTCACTTACCTTAACTACCTCTTTGTTTGACATTCTTCTTTTGTTTATGCACAGCTCCTTGAGAAACTTGGCATACTTCGGGATTTGGTTAATGGCATCAAGGAGAGGAATGTTTACTTGCACTTTCCGGAATGTTTCAAGAATGCCCTTCTCGTTCTCATCCTTCTTGGATTGCATGAACCTACGAGGAAAAGGAACATCGGGCAAGTTAGTAGTAACTGAACTTGAAGCTATTTTACCTTGTTTGGCCGAGTTAGGGTGGTTGGTGGGTGCTTGCGGCAAAGGGTTTTTCACCCTTGCCGTGGGCATGCTGGTGCTCCCTTCCTCTTCTTGCAACTTGTCATCTTCTTTCTGGGCAGATTGGGGAGTGTCGGACTCAATTCCAACTTCTTTTCCACTACGCAAGGTGATGGCTTTGGCGGATTCGAATCCTCCCTTCGGATTTACATTCGTTGAACTAGGTAGCTTACCTTGTTCTCTATTGAATTGCCCCATGAATTCAGCCATTTGTCCCATTTGTTTCTTTAAGTCATCCACCTCTTTAGCTTGATTTTGCCGTCGTGGGGTATTGGATGCATAGGGGCATGGCATTGTCCACACCCGAGGCGGAAAGCTCTTTGATGGTTCGATTATCCGCTGCCATGTCTAGGACCTCTTTCAAAATCTGTGCCGTGGGCTCTAATTCCTTCTCTCCTTCTTGCTCTTCAAGCTCAGGTTCAGGGCTAGGTGGATTAGATGCTTGCTGATTTCTTTGCCTTCTCAAAGTTCTCTCAAAATCGTCGTCAAAGTCTAAGATGTGCTCACGTACTGGTTGAGAACTTCGAGTCATAAACTAGTACCTAAAAACAAGAAAATAAAACAAGGTCAGAAACTAAAACAAACGAAAAAGAAACAAAAAGAAACAACGGGGGATTAGCAAAGTTGCTAATCCCCGGCAGCGGCGCCAAAATTTGATGTGATAAAAGTTAAGCACTCAAATTAAACCCTCTTGTTGTCAATTGTAGTAAGTATGCAAGTAGGGATCGTTCTGGACCGGGGATTAGGAGGGATTGCTAATCGACTTTAAAAACACAAAAACAAAGTTAAAAACGTTTGGAAAGGCTTACAAGACTCAAAACAAGTTAAAAACACTTAAAACGGTTTAAAAACACTTTAAAGACAGATTTAAAACACTAGGGAAGGTTTTGGACGAAAATTGGTTTAGGTTGACTCAAAACACTTGAAAACACAAAGAAAACAGCTTTTGGACACTTTAAAACAAGAAAGTAAAAGGGGTGTTTTAGTTTGAACGAATTTGAAAGTAAAACAAAGACTTTGTAAAGTAAAACAGATTTGAAAACGAGTTTGAAAACTTTTATGGTTGATGGGCTAGCTAGAGGGTCCTTCTCCACACATGACACACTTGTATACGAATCGATTTCCAATTGCTTTTCAATGAACCATGAACCTCAACACCCCAGATTAACCGTGATGCACTAATTAACCCTCAGATTTTCCTTATGTCATTGAATTGGATGATGCATACGACAACCCAAATTATTCTCCAACGGTTCCCTACATGATGCATAGAAGAGATACAATTAGAGATCATTAAGCTCCATGAAAATCATAAATGTTGACAAGGCATTCGTAACTATGATGCATGATACGTTTGCCAGGAATCCAATTAACGCGATTGTGACAAGCAACCTTCACTACTTGTGAATGTAAGTTCATAACGATTAGGTGAAACTCCCTTACATTCTAGCATCAAATTCCTGCATGAAAACTAAGTATGCATCCTCAATCAACATACAAGAACAAGTTATGAATAAAACAGTTAATTGAATTGCATTCACGATTCATCAAGTCACAATTGGAAGAAATCAATTCATATCTCAAGCATGTTCATGGCTTTGAATTCCCCCCTAGCTAAGTAGGGGGCTTAGCCACTCATAGTCACAACAAGATTAGAGAATAATAAAGTAAACATTGAAATTAAGAACGAAGTACACCTAGAATGCTCCAATCTTCAAGCTTGAAACGTCCAAGGCTCCTTCCTCTCCACCTTGCTGCGGCACAAAGGTCTAAGATGGGTATGGATGTGTTTGGATGAAGGGATGTGAGTTTTTGGGAGTGAAAGGCTGCGGCAAAGGGAGGTTTTGGGCTGAAAGTGTGTGAATGATTGAATTGTTGAGTGAATGATGATTTGTGGTGCGGCATGGGGTAGTATTTATAGGGGAGAGGTTAAGGCACGTTTTGGAATGATTTTAGGCAACAAAACTAAACCAAAACCTGAAGGGAAATAGGATTTAAAATCAAAACCTAAGGGGAAAGGGCTAGGACTTGCGGCAGCATAGAAAATTAAAGGAAAGTGGTATGTTTTTGCGGCAAGGACAGGGAAATATGTTTTCCTTGCTAATTTGGGTCCAAAACTGAAAGGGAATGTGGCTTACTTGGTTTAAGGATAGGGAAACATGGCAAGGGGAATTGTTGCACCAAAGGAGACAAGGAGGGAACACAAAGGGGACAAAACGCCACTTTTGTAGGAGATGCTGATTTTGTGTCTTTTATGCTTCCAAACTGACTTCTAACATCCTTCTAGGCTCTTTTGATCTTCAATTTCGTCCATCCACCTTGCTCCATTCATAAGCTATCCATTCCATGCCCAAAACAGCTCAAAAAGGCTCCAAAATGCACTTTCTTGATACTTTACCCCTTGGGACCTACAAACATACGAAAATAGCTTAAAATACTAAATTAAATACAAATAACTAACATAAATGCACGAGAACAAGCCTACTAATTCGCATAAATATGCTCATATCAAATTCCCCCACACTTAGCTTTTGCTAGTCCTCGAGCAAAACGAAACAAAACAAAACAAAATAAAGTAAACAAAACAAAACACAATCTAAACCTTCCAACGTTTTCCTCAGGGATTTCCAACACACATGACATATCAAAGATCATCATTCACATAGATTTTAGTCATCCTTACGCTCGAGCGCATACTTAATCACAGTCATCACTTATTAGCTCGCATTTAATCAATTAAAACAATGATTTGAATGTAGTAACATGCCTTAGAGAATTCACCCAATTCCTTACAAGATACACTCTTTTTCACACAGATTTTCTGACTACACACCCTACACTAGTTATATGTGAGAAGATTGATGTCAAAATGAAAACGAAGACTCACATATGTTTATGACAAAGAAAGCATTTTCTGGAGTTATTAAGCATGTTTTAAATATGATCTCATGAATGGAATCCTACTACTTAGACGCGAGAACCAGGGACACCATATGCTCATACCAATTCCAAACTCCACAAATTGAACACACAACACTCAAGATTGAAGTCAAGGGTTGTAACGGGGCTTAAGGGTGTTGGCTAACAAGGAAAGGTAAGGATAAACAAACGTTCTTTAGGCAATAGCAAGCATAGTAATGAAATTGACACCTGGAATTCATTTTAGAATGCAGAAATCAACTTTTAAACACAAGGGAAGATTTATGCAACACTTAGGGCCTAATTCATCTTTTTGGACCCTTTCTTCAATAATCAACTTTTAGGACTCTTTTTCACATATTTTTCAACTCTTTTTCATTCTTTTCACAACTTTTCTTTTTCTCTTTTCTTTTTATACGAATTTTTTTCTTCTTTCTTGTACTCAAAAACACCAAAAATCTCTTCCCCCACACTTGTTTTCTGCAAACAATTACTCAAAACGAATTCCCTTTAAATCATGCTTTACTACGCTTCAAGAACAAGGATATGGATGGTCCTATTCTAGGCTTGGTGAGGATGATGTGGGTTAACAAAGAAATAGGCTAAACATGGCTCAACGGGGGTAATCCTAAACATATTTGCACGGGGGATGGCTATTTGGCTCTTGGTTTACTATACAACTTCATCTTGTTTATGTGTCATGCACTCAATACCATGCTTTGAATGAAACGGATATGAGTTCTAGTATTTGGAACTAAATGATGAAACGCCTTCTAAGTAGTAACCAAGCAAAGAATAATGAGATCATGCAACGACTTTAGAAAACAACAAATGCACAGATTTTTAACTCTCCAAAGAACGTTTAGGCTCAAGTCTCACAGGGTTGTAGCGTTAATTTGGGTTCCTTCCTTCAAGCACGTTACAAAAACTGATTTTTTTTTTTTCTTTTGTAATCAAATGTGAATTCATAAACAACAACGAAAACCAAGCATAAACCAAAGGTATATCAAACTTCCATCCATGTTCACAACTTTCCTTAACAATCATGCAATTAAAAACCGAATCCTCATCATTGGGTTGGAAGGTACCCTAAAACGCAAACAAACACACAAAAACAAATCTTTTTGGCTTTTTCAAAACAATTTTTCAAATTTTTTTATGAAATTTTCGGATTTTTAAAACAAAACATATTAAAATGCTTTAAAACACACTAAAAACACATAAAAACATTAAAAAAACAACATTGTAAGTGATAGGTGAATAAAACCCACGAAATTCATGCAAAAACAGCTTGTTTTACCCCCCCCACACTTAAATCAAACATTGTCCTCAATGTTGCAAACATAAACTCACACAAAAGAAAACAAACAAACAACAAACAAAACACAATAAGCATGGCAGAATATAAACAACAAAGAGAAGGGTTTAGGGACGCAAATCTGGAAATGGAGTGCTTTCTCGGTCTTCCTTTGTTGATTGCATGGGTTGCCTCCCAAGAAGCGCTTGCTTTAACGTCGTGCAGCCGGACGATTCCTCGATTTAAGCTCCATTGGTGCCCACGGCATGGAAGGGAATGGCCTTCACGACATACTTCTTAAAACGTCTAGGCATTGAATCCTTGAATGGAAGCGGATAGTGATCCTTTCTGTTTTTGGTGTTTTGCTTCCTTACGTCAAGGTGAACTTTCTCACCACCTTTTGTTCGATTAAGTCCCTGCACCAAAGAAGGTAACAACCTATTAGTCGAAATGGGAATTGATTTTGGAATTGGAGACTTACCCATGTATTGCATTGAAGTGGCAGATTTGTCAAGAATTGCACAATGGTTGCTCTCGGCTAGATTGGGCTTTTTGAGGGTTGTGACCGAATTTCCTACTCCAATTCCTTCTTCTTTGGTGGGTTGAAATCCATTCTGCTTGATTAGTGATGAACATTCCTGCCTTATATCTTTAATTACATTAATAGCACAACAAGAATGAACATCATTAGTATGCTCAACTGATTCAGAAATTTTAAAATTAATCATATCACCACCAAATTGCATCGTTACTGCTCCTTTAGCCACATCAATCTTGGTGTTGGCTGTTTTCATGAAAGGTCGTCCAAGTAAGAGTGGCGGTGATGGAGAGTGGGCGGTTTCCTCCATGTCAAGCACATAAAAATCTGCAGGAAAAATCAAATGGTCTACCTGCACAAAAACATCCTCCAAAACTCCTTTTGGATATGCGTTAGATCTATCGGCCAATTGAATAACAACACCATCCTTTTTGAGCTCCCCTAGATTCATAGATGCATAAACAGAATATGGCATGACATTAATTGATGCACCTAAATCTAGCATAGCATGTTCAAACTTAGTATTTCCAATAACACAAGGAATCGTGAAACTACCCGGATCTTTGCATTTAGGTGGTAGTTTTCTTTGTAAGATCGCAGAAACATTCTCACTTACCTGGACCACTTCTTTCTCCCGAATCCGTTTCCTTGTTGTACAAAGCTTCTTCAAAAACTTGGCATACTTGGGAATTTGCTTAATTGCATCAAGAAGCGGAATATTGACATGCACTTTCCTAAACGTCTCTAGAACATCTTTTTCCTCCTCTTCGTTCTTTGATTGCATAAATCTGCTAGGAAAGGGTACATTGGGTGGAATAGGGTTAGAATTAATCAAATTTGGACCCAACTTACTTGTGTTGGACGTTTTGGGAGGTTTAGGTGCACTAGAAGGCTGCGGCAAGGGTGCATCACCCTTTGCCGTGGCTTCCTCTTGTTCTGCCTTTTCTTGTAACAACTTTTCGTCCTCCTTTTGGGCAGATTTGGACGGGTGGGGGTCAGATCCAACTTCTTTTCCACTTCGCAAGGTGATGGCTTTAACATATTCGAAGCCTCCCTTCGGATTCATATTCGTCGTACTAGGTAGCTTACCTTGTTCTCTACTAAATTGCCCCATGAATTCAGCCATTTGTCCCACTTGTCTCTTCAATTCAGTCACCTCATGGGCTTGATTTTGCACTTCTTTGGCGTAATTTTGCATGTCTTTGGCTTGATTTTGCATTTCTTTGGCGTAATTTTGCATGTCTTTGGCTTGTTTTTCTTGTCCCTGCGTCAAATTTGTTAGTAATTGAATAATTTGAGCATTATCAAAAGACGAACCTGAGGTATTTTGGGCAGGTTATGGTTGTGGAGGTGCATAGGGCCGTGGGAACCCAGGGGGGTTTGGCCGAAATCCTCCTTGTTGTGAAGGTTGTTGGGCATCTCTCCATTTCATATTAGGGTGGTCTCTCCATCCGGGGTTGTATGTGTTTGAGTATGGATCGTATGTGGTTTGGTTTTGGCCTTGGAATCCAATAGCATTGGCAGATTCCCATCCTCCATTCTCAATCAACTGTGGGCATGTCTCGGATTGGTGACCTTGGATGGAGCACACGCCACAAACTTGATTTTCTTGTGGTTTTGATCCAATTACAACCTGAGACACAAGAGTGGTAAGATTAGCTATTTGTGATTGCATTTCAGAAATTGTACTTACCTCATTTACACTGTGTGGCCGTGAGCTTCCCCTCTGTCCAACACCTTCATATTGTTGTGCGTTGAGTGCTCGGTTTGCAATGAGAGTCTTGGCAGCCACCGGTGTTTTGTCAACCAACGCACCACCTGCTGAGGCATCTAGCATTTGGCGTTCAAGGGGAAGGAGTCCTTCGTAGAAGTATTGAATGAGCAGCTCCTCCTTCATTTGATGTTGTGGACATGAAGCAACAAGAGTTTTAAAACGTTCATAATAAGCTGGAAACGATTCACCTTCATTTTGTTCGATGCCACTAATCCGTTTCCTCAAGAGAATGACTCTTGAAGTTGGGAAAAACTTCTCTAAGAACGCTCGTTTCATACTTTCCCAAGTTGTAACCGTCCCGGGCGCTAGTTCATACAACCAATCTTTAGCCTTCTCTAAGAGTGAAAAGGGAAAAGCCTTCATCTTCAAGATGCTGCCATCAACGTTCACTGGGGTCATGCTCGAGCAAACAACTTCAAACTCCTTGAGATGTTTGTTTGGATCCTCCATGGACAGCCCATGGTACTTCGGGATGTGGTGCAATAAGCTGGATTTCAATTCAAACTCCTCTGTCTTCCCTTCAGCTGTCGTGGGGTATTGGATGCATAGGGGCATGGCATTGTCCACACCCGAGGCGGAAAGCTCTTTGATGGTTCGATTATCCGCTGCCATGTCTAGGACCTCTTTCAAAATCTGTGCCGTGGGCTCTAATTCCTGATCTCCTTCTTGCTCTTCAAGCTCAGGTTCAGGGCTAGGTGGATTAGATGCTTGCTGATTTCTTTGCCTTCTCAAAGTTCTCTCAAAATCGTCGTCAAAGTCTAAGATGTGCTCACGTACTGGTTGAGAACTTCGAGTCATAAACTAGTACCTAAAAACAAGAAAATAAAACAAGGTCAGAAACTAAAACAAACGAAAAAGAAACAAAAAGAAACAACGGGGGATTAGCAAAGTTGCTAATCCCCGGCAGCGGCGCCAAAATTTGATGTGATAAAAGTTAAGCACTCAAATTAAACCCTCTTGTTGTCAATTGTAGTAAGTATGCAAGTAGGGATCGTTCTGGACTGGGGATTAGGAGGGATTGCTAATCGACTTTAAAAACACAAAAACAAAGTTAAAAACGTTTGGAAAGGTTTACAAGACTCAAAACAAGTTAAAAACACTTAAAACGGTTTAAAAACACTTTAAAGACAGATTTAAAACACTAGGGAAGGTTTTGGACGAAAATTGGTTTAGGTTGACTCAAAACACTTGAAAACACAAAGAAAACAGCTTTTGGACACTTTAAAACAAGAAAGTAAAAGGGGTGTTTTAGTTTGAACGAATTTGAAAGTAAAACAAAGACTTTGTAAAGTAAAACAGATTTGAAAACGAGTTTGAAAACTTTTATGGTTGATGGGCTAGCTAGAGGGTCCTTCTCCACACATGACACACTTGTATACGAATCGATTTCCAATTGCTTTTCAATGAACCATGAACCTCAACACCCCAGATTAACCGTGATGCACTAATTAACCCTCAGATTTTCCTTATGTCATTGAATTGGATGATGCATACGACAACCCAAATTATTCTCCAACGGTTCCCTACATGATGCATAGAAGAGATACAATTAGAGATCATTAAGCTCCATGAAAATCATAAATGTTGACAAGGCATTCGTAACTATGATGCATGATACGTTTGCCAGGAATCCAATTAACGCGATTGTGACAAGCAACCTTCACTACTTGTGAATGTAAGTTCATAACGATTAGGTGAAACTCCCTTACATTCTAGCATCAAATTCCTGCATGAAAACTAAGTATGCATCCTCAATCAACATACAAGAACAAGTTATGAATAAAACAGTTAATTGAATTGCATTCACGATTCATCTAGTCACAATTGGAAGAAATCAATTCATATCTCAAGCATGTTCATGGCTTTGAATTCCCCCCTAGCTAAGTAGGGGGCTTAGCCACTCATAGTCACAACAAGATTAGAGAATAATAAAGTAAACATTGAAATTAAGAACGAAGTACACCTAGAATGCTCCAATCTTCAAGCTTGAAACGTCCAAGGCTCCTTCCTCTCCACCTTGCTGCGGCACAAAGGTCTAAGATGGGTATGGATGTGTTTGGATGAAGGGATGTGAGTTTTTGGGAGTGAAAGGCTGCGGCAAAAGGAGGTTTTGGGCTGAAAGTGTGTGAATGATTGAATTGTTGAGTGAATGATGATTTGTGGTGCGGCATGGGGTAGTATTTATAGGGGAGAGGTTAAGGCACGTTTTGGAATGATTTTAGGCAACAAAACTAAACCAAAACTTGGTTTAAGGATAGGGAAACATGGCAAGGGGAATTGTTGCACCAAAGGAGACAAGGAGGGAACACAAAGGGGACAAAACGCCACTTTTGTAGGAGATGCTGATTTTGTGTCTTTTATGCTTCCAAACTGACTTCTAACATCCTTCTAGGCTCTTTTGATCTTCAATTTCGTCCATCCACCTTGCTCCATTCATAAGCTATCCATTCCATGCCCAAAACAGCTCAAAAAGGCTCCAAAATGCACTTTCTTGATACTTTACCCCTTGGGACCTACAAACATACGAAAATAGCTTAAAATACTAAATTAAATACAAATAACTAACATAAATGCACGAGAACAAGCCTACTAATTCGCATAAATATGCTCATATCAAATTCCCCCACACTTAGCTTTTGCTAGTCCTCGAGCAAAACGAAACAAAACAAAACAAAATAAAGTAAACAAAACAAAACACAATCTAAACCTTCCAACGTTTTCCTCAGGGATTTCCAACACACATGACATATCAAAGATCATCATTCACATAGATTTTAGTCATCCTTACGCTCGAGCGCATACTTAATCACAGTCATCACTTATTAGCTCGCATTTAATCAATTAAAACAATGATTTGAATGTAGTAACATGCCTTAGAGAATTCACCCAATTCCTTACAAGATACACTCTTTTTCACACAGATTTTCTGACTACACACCCTACACTAGTTATATGTGAGAAGATTGATGTAAAAATGTAAACGAACACTCACATATGTTTATAGCAAATAAAGCATTTTCTGGAGTTATTTAAACATGTTTAGATATGATCTCATGAATGGAATGCTACTACTTAGACGCGAGAACCAGTGACACCATATGCTCATACCAATTCCAAACTCCACAAATTGTACACACAACACTCAAGATTGAAGTCAAGGGTTGTAACGGGGCTTAAGGGTGTTGGCTAACAAGGAAAGGTAAGGATAAACAAACGTTCTTTAGGCAATAGCAAGCATAGTAATGAAATTGACACCTGGAATTCATTTTAGAATGCAGAAATCAACTTTTAAACACAAGGGAAGATTTATGCAACACTTAGGGCCTAATTCATCTTTTTGGACCCTTTCTTCAATAATCAACTTTTAGGACTCTTTTTCACATATTTTTCAACTCTTTTTCATTCTTTTCACAACTTTTCTTTTTCTCTTTTCTTTTTATACGAATTTTTTTCTTCTTTCTTGTACTCAAATAGACCAAAAATCCTTTCCCCCACACTTGTTTTCTGCAACATGTTACTCAAAAAGAATTCCCTCTAAGTCATGCTTTACTATGCTTCAAGAACAAGGGTGTGGATGGTCCTATTCTAGGCTAGGTGAGGATGATGTGGGTTAACAAAGAAAATAGGCTAGACAAGGCTCAACGGGGTTAAACCTAAACATAATTGCACGGGGGTAGGCTTTTTGGCTCTTGGTTTACTATACAACTTCATCTTGTTCGTGTGTTATGCAAATCAATATCATGCTTTGAATGAAACGGATATGAGTTCTAGTATTTGGAACTAAATGATGAAACGCCTTCTAAGTAGTAACCAAGCAAAGAATAATGAGATCATGCAACGACTTTAGAAAACAACGAATGCACAGATTTTTAACTCTCCAAAGAACGTTTAGGCTCAAGTCTCACAGGGTTGTAGCGTTAATTTGGGTTCTTTCCTTCAAGCATGTTACAAAAACTGATTTTTTTCTTTTGTAATCAAATGTGAATTCATAAACAACAACGAAAACCAAGCATAAACCAAAGGTATATCAAACTTCCATCCATGTTCACAACTTTCCTTAACAATCATGCAATTAAAAACCGAATCCTCATCATTGGGTTGGAAGGTACCCTAAAACGCAAACAAACACACAAAAACAAATCTTTTTGGCTTTTTCAAAACAATTTTTCAAATTTTTTTATGAAATTTTCGGATTTTTAAAACAAAACATATTAAAATGCTTTAAAACACACTAAAAACACATAAAAACATTAAAAAAACAACATTGTAAGTGATAGGTGAATAAAACCCACGAAATTCATGCAAAAACAGCTTGTTTTACCCCCCCACACTTAAATCAAACATTGTCCTCAATGTTGCAAACATAAACTCACACAAAAGAAAACAAACAAACAACAAACAAAACACAATAAGCATGGCAGAATATAAACAACAAAGAGAAGGGTTTAGGGACGCAAATCTGGAAATGGAGTGCTTTCTCGGTCTTCCTTTGTTGATTGCATGGGTTGCCTCCCAAGAAGCGCTTGCTTTAACGTCGTGCAGCCGGACGATTCCTCGATTTAAGCTCCATTGGTGCCCACGGCATGGAAGGGAATGGCCTTCACGACATACTTCTTAAAACGTCTAGGCATTGAATCCTTGAATGGAAGCGGATAGTGATCCTTTCTGTTTTTGGTGTTTTGCTTCCTTACGTCAAGGTGAACTTTCTCACCACCTTTTGTTCGATTAAGTCCCTGCACCAAAGAAGGTAACAACCTATTAGTCGAAATGGGAATTGATTTTGGAATTGGAGACTTACCCATGTATTGCATTGAAGTGGCAGATTTGTCAAGAATTGCACAATGGTTGCTCTCGGCTAGATTGGGCTTTTTGAGGGTTGTGACCGAATTTCCTACTCTAATTCCTTCTTCTTTGGTGGGTTGAAATCCATTCTGCTTGATTAGTGATGAACATTCATGCCTTATATCTTTAATTACATTAATAGCACAACAAGAATGAACATCATTAGTATGCTCAACTGATTCAGAAATTTTAAAATTAATCATATCACCACCAAATTGCATCGTTACTGCTCCTTTAGCCACATCAATCTTGGTGTTGGCTGTTTTCATGAAAGGTCGTCCAAGTAAGAGTGGCGGTGATGGAGAGTGGGCGGTTTCCTCCATGTCAAGCACATAAAAATCTGCAGGAAAAATCAAATGGTCTACCTGCACAAAAACATCCTCCAAAACTCCTTTTGGATATGCGTTAGATCTATCGGCCAATTGAATAACAACACCATCCTTTTTGAGCTCTCCTAGATTCATAGATGCATAAACAGAATATGGCATGACATTAATTGATGCACCTAAATCTAGCATAGCATGTTCAAACTTAGACACACGCCACAAACTTGATTTTCTTGTGGTTTTGGTCCAATTACAACTTGAGACACAAGAGCGGTAAGATTAGCTATTTGTGATTGTATTTCAGAAATTGTACTTACCTCATTCACACTGTGTGGCCGTGAGCTCCCCCTCTGTCTAACACCTTCATATTGTTGTGCGTTGAGTGCTCGGTTTGCAATGAGAGTCTTGGCAGCCACCGGGGTCTTATCCACCAATGCACCACCCGCTGAGGCATCTAGCATTTGACGTTCAATGGGGAGGAGTCCTTCGTAGAAGTATTGAATGAGCAGCTCCTCCTTCATTTGGTGCTGTGGACATGAAGCAACAAGAGTTTTAAAACGATCATAATAAGCAGGAAACGATTCACCTTCATTTTGTTCGATGCCACTAATCCGTTTCCTCAAGAGAATGACTCTGGAAGTTGGGAAAAACTTCTCTAAGAACGCTCGTTTCATACTTTCCCAAGATGTAACCGTTCCGGGTGCTAGTTCATACAACCAATCTTTAGCCTTCTCTAAGAGCGAAAAGGGAAAAGCCTTCATCTTTAAGATGCTGCCATCAACGTTAACGGGAGTCATGCTCGAGCAAACAACTTCAAACTCCTTTAGATGCTTGTTAGGATCCTCCATGGACAGCCCATGGTACTTCGGAATGTGATGCAACAAGCTTGATTTCAATTCAAACTCCTCTGTTTTCTCTTCAGCTGCCGTGGGGTATTGGATACATAGGGGCATGGGATTGTCCACACCCGAGGCAGAAAGCTCTTTGATGGTTCGATTCTCCGCTGCCATGGCTAGGACAACTCGTGCCGTGGGGACTTCTTCCTCCTCTACTTCGTGTTCTTCAAGCTCAGGTTCAGGGCTAGGTGGGTTAGATGCTTGCTGATTTCTTTGCCTTCTCAAAGTTCTCTCAAAATCGTCGTCAAAGTCTAAGATGTGCTCACGTACTGGTTGAGAACTTCGAGTCATAAACTAGTACCTAAAAACAAGAAACAAAACAAATTCAGAAACAAAAACACACGAAAAATAAACAAAAAGAAACAACGGGGGATTAGCAAAGTTGCTAATCCCCGGCAACGGCGCCAAAATTTGATGTGATAAAAGTTAAGCACTCAAATTAAACCCTCTTGTTGTCAATTGTAGTAAGTATGCAAGTAGGGATCGTTCTGGACCGGGGATTAGGAGGGATTGCTAATCGACTTTAAAAACACAAAAACAAAGTTAAAAACGTTTGGAAAGGTTTACAAGACTCAAAACAAGTTAAAAACACTTAAAACGGTTTAAAAACACTTTAAAGACAGATTTAAAACACTAGGGAAGGTTTTGGACGAAAATTGGTTTAGGTTGACTCAAAACACTTGAAAACACAAAGAAAACAGCTTTTGGACACTTTAAAACAAGAAAGTAAAAGGGGTGTTTTAGTTTGAACGAATTTGAAAGTAAAACAAAGACTTTGTAAAGTAAAACAGATTTGAAAACGAGTTTGAAAACTTTTATGGTTGATGGGCTAGCTAGAGGGTCCTTCTCCACACATGACACACTTGTATACGAATCGATTTCCAATTGCTTTTCAATGAACCATGAACCTCAACACCCCAGATTAACCGTGATGCACTAATTAACCCTCAGATTTTCCTTATGTCATTGAATTGGATGATGCATACGACAACCCAAATTATTCTCCAACGGTTCCCTACATGATGCATAGAAGAGATACAATTAGAGATCATTAAGCTCCATGAAAATCATAAATGTTGACAAGGCATTCGTAACTATGATGCATGATACGTTTGCCAGGAATCCAATTAACGCGATTGTGACAAGCAACCTTCACTACTTGTGAATGTAAGTTCATAACGATTAGGTGAAACTCCCTTACATTCTAGCATCAAATTCATGCATGAAAACTAAGTATGCATCCTCAATCAACATACAAGAACAAGTTATGAATAAAACAGTTAATTGAATTGCATTCACGATTCATCAAGTCACAATTGGAAGAAATCAATTCATATCTCAAGCATGTTCATGGCTTTGAATTCCCCCCTAGCTAAGTAGGGGGCTTAGCCACTCATAGTCACAACAAGATTAGAGAATAATAAAGTAAACATTGAAATTAAGAACGAAGTACACCTAGAATGCTCCAATCTTCAAGCTTGAAACGTCCAAGGCTCCTTCCTCTCCACCTTGCTGCGGCACAAAGGTCTAAGATGGGTATGGATGTGTTTGGATGAAGGGATGTGAGTTTTTGGGAGTGAAAGGCTGCGGCAAAGGGAGGTTTTGGGCTGAAAGTGTGTGAATGATTGAATTGTTGAGTGAATGATGATTTGTGGTGCGGCATGGGGTAGTATTTATAGGGGAGAGGTTAAGGCACGTTTTGGAATGATTTTAGGCAACAAAACTAAACCAAAACTTGGTTTAAGGATAGGGAAACATGGCAAGGGGAATTGTTGCACCAAAGGAGACAAGGAGGGAACACAAAGGGGACAAAACGCCACTTTTGTAGGAGATGCTGATTTTGTGTCTTTTATGCTTCCAAACTGACTTCTAACATCCTTCTAGGCTCTTTTGATCTTCAATTTCGTCCATCCACCTTGCTCCATTCATAAGCTATCCATTCCATGCCCAAAACAGCTCAAAAAGGCTCCAAAATGCACTTTCTTGATACTTTACCCCTTGGGACCTACAAACATACGAAAATAGCTTAAAATACTAAATTAAATACAAATAACTAACATAAATGCACGAGAACAAGCCTACTAATTCGCATAAATATGCTCATATCAGTGCTTGCGGCAAAGGGTTTTTCACCCTTGCCGTGGGCATGCTGGTGCTCCCTTCCTCTTCTTGCAACTTGTCATCTTCTTTCTGGGCAGATTGGGGAGTGTCGGACTCAATTCCAACTTCTTTTCCACTACGCAAGGTGATGGCTTTGGCGGATTCGAATCCTCCCTTCGGATTTACATTCGTTGAACTAGGTAGCTTACCTTGTTCTCTATTGAATTGCCCCATGAATTCAGCCATTTGTCCCATTTGTTTCTTTAAGTCATCCACCTCTTTAGCTTGATTTTGCACTCCCTGCGTCAAAGTGGTTATTTATCCCACGAGTGCTTAAAACAGTGCAATTACACTCCAAATCGAAAAATAACGTACTTTTGACACCAAATAATCATTTGATCTTTTGAGAACTTATTCTTAATGTGTTATTAGCGTATTATATGTGCTTATATGCTTAAGCTCCAAAGCGTGTCAAACGCACGCTCATTTTATCCCACGAGTGCTTAAAATAGTGCAAATACACTCCAAATCGAAAAATAACTTACATTTGACACCAAATAATCATTTGATCTTTTGAGAACTTATTCTTAATGTGTTATTAGCGTATTATATGTGCTTATATGCTTAAGCTCCAAAGCGTGTCAAACGCACGCTCATTTTATCCCACGATTGCTTAAAACAGTGCAATTACACTCCAAATCGAAAAATAACGTACTTTTGACACCAAATAATCATTTGATCTTTCGAGAACTTATTCTTAATGTGTTATTAGCGTATTATATGTGCTTATATGCTTAAGCTCCAAAGCATGTCAAACGCACGCTCATTTTATCCCACGAGTGCTTAAAATAGTGCAAATACACTCCAAATCGAAAAGTAACTTACATTTGACACCAAATAATCATTTGATCTTTTGAGAACTTATTCTTAATGTGTTATTAGCGTATTATATGTGCTCATATGCTTAAGCTCCAAAGTGTATCAAACGCACGCTCATTTTATCCCACGAGTGCTTAAAACAGTGCAATTACACTCCAAATCGAAAAATAACGTACTTTTGACACCAAATAATCATTTGTTCTTTTGAGAACTTATTCTTAATGTGTTATTGATAGGAGCATATTTATACGACTTAGTTAGCTTGTTTTCTTGCATTTAGTTAGCTAAACTATGTTAATTATAGTGTTTAAAGTTATTTTCGTCCAATTTCAGGTCCTAAGTGTCAAAGTGACAAAAAGAAGCAATTTGGAGCATTCTAGAGCATTTTTGGGCCAAGATTGGATAGTGCAAACATGGAGGCTTGAGGATGGACGAATTTGAAGAAAGGAAGGCTTGGAATCAGCCAAGAAAGATGGAGAATTAAATTCAAGTTCAAAAAGATAAGATAGAAGCAAGAAATATGGAACATTATCTCTAACCTTATCACCTTATCCTATCTTATCCTTGCCTTATCTTATCTTTCCATATTTTTAGCCAAATAAGGGGTCCATATCTGATTCTTATCATCTAAAATTAAGGATTCTAGAAGCCTAAAAACGTGCTAATCTGAATTAGAGCATGTGCTGCACATTCCCTATATTTCTGGCACCTAGACCTCATTCTAGAAGGCCAATCTGATTGTGCCGCACCCTTATCCCCTTTTTCCTTGGGTTTCCTACTCCAAAACCTATGCTAATTCTCCTCCCAGCCGTGCCTACCTCTCCCCTATATATACATACAGCAGCCGCACAAATCAAACCAACCATACATCACAAATCATCTCATTCACATCCTGCCGCAAATCCCATAAGTTCCAGCCATTCCATACACTTCCACCACCCCTTGCCGCACCTACCACCTATCCACACCACCTTCACACCTCCTTACACACCCCTAGCCACTTGTGCCGCACCATAGCAAGGAGGAAGGAGAGGAGAAACAGCCTTGGAGCGTGCCTGCACCCAATCTGATTTCTGGGCGTTCTAGGTGTTTTCTACCTTATGTTTATGATGTTTAATTTAATTTCTCTTGTTCTTGCTGTAATTATGAGAGGCTAAACTTGTTTTTAGCTAGAGGCTACTTTGAAACCATGATTTTATATGCGTTATGAGTTAATAAGTTTCAGTTACAGATTCTTGAGTTATGAATGCAATTGGCTTAACTGTTTGAATTAGAACTTATTTGTGTTTGTTGGTTAAGGGTCGACACTTAATTTGCATGCATGAATTTGATGCTAGGATATAAGTGAGTTCCACATAATCGTTACAAACTTATGTTCACAAGTAGTAAAGGTTGCTGGATCAATCGTGTTAAGTTCAATTCTTGGTGTGAGTAACATGATGTCATAGTTATGAATGCCTCGTCAATGCTTATGATTCTCAATGAACTTAATGATCTCTGATTGTGTCTCTATTATGATGTCATGTAGGGAAATTGATGAGAATAATTTGGTTGTAGATGAGTTGTCCGTCCAATTCAATGAAATTAGGAGAATCTGAGGGTTAATTAGTGATTGACACGGTTAATCTGGGGCATTGTCATTCGTAATTCAATGAAAACGTAGCTGGAAGTTGATTCATTTGCATATAATTCATGTGTGGATAAGGAAACCTCTAGCTAGTTCACCATCCATCCCAAAACCCCTAATTCATCCAAATCTGTCTTGTTTAGTGTTTCTGTTTGTTTTAGCTTTAATTCACCTTAAAACCAATCCCCCTTCACTTGTTTGAGTCTAATTAGTTAAAATCTGTCTTAGTTTATGTTCTTGTGTGTTTTGAGTCAAGTTTAATTTAATTTTCGTCCAAAGTTATGTCTAGTGTCTAGAATCTGTCCAATTGGTGTTTTTAAGCAGTTTTGAGTATTTTTAGCTTGTTTTGAGTCTTGTGAACCTGTTTTCAGTCCCTTAAGTCTATTTAAACGTTTTTAACTTTGTTTTTGTGTTTTTGAGTCAGTTTAGAGTTGATTAGCAATCCCTCCTAATCCCCGGTCCAGAACGATCCCTACTTATACATATACTACAATTGATAAAAAGAGGGTTTAATTTGTGTGCTTAACTATAATCCACATCAAATTTTGGCGCCGTTGCCGGGGATTAGCAACTTTTGCTAATCCCCTGGTTTTTCCCCTTTGTTTCTTTTCGTATCTTTTGTTTTTAGTTTCTGTTTTGTTTTATTTTACTTTTTATATTTGATTTAGTTTTCTTTCTTTGATTTTAGGTACTAGAGAAGTAAGACATGGCAATTGCTAATATTCAAGCTCAAATAGCGAATCTTACTTCTCTATTGTCACAGCACATCGAAAGGACCACAATGCAAAGTGCCCCTGGATATGGTGTGCAAGGAGATCGAGCCCATGAATGTCCACATAGAGGTTGGGAGAATGTCGATACCTGGGGTTATCAAAGCCCTAATCAATCGAGAAACGACTTGTTTTCCAACACGTACAATTCAGATTGGGTTGATCATTCAAATTCTATGTGGTGGGAACCTCAACAAGGTCAACACGAAGCATATTGGCAGCCCTATGAGGAGTTCTATTCAGCGCCTATGTCTCCCCCGCAACAATTCCAACCAAACTCAGGTTCGTCAATAAATTGTACTCAAATTCTTGACGAACTAATTTCTTTGATGCAGGGCTCACAAACTCAAGCCAAGGAGACTCCACAAAAAGGTTATTGGCAGCCATATGAGGAGTTCTATTCAAGACCGATGCAGCCACCACAAATCCAACCAAATTCAGGTTCGTCCATGGATAATGATCAAACTATTCAATTACTAACTTCTTTGGCGCAGAAAGTACAAAATCAAAACCAAAGATTAGAAAATAGAGCCAAGGAGTTGGGCGAATTGAAGAATCAAATGGGAAAGATCATAGAATTCATAGGGCAAATTCAAGCGCAAAGTGAACTCTCCAGCTCAACGTCCAAACCAAGCCAAGAGGAGGACGAGCAGTTGCTACTTGAAGAAGAGGAGGAAGACAATGCCACGACAAGCTTGGAAGAAGTCTTGCCGCAGCCCTTTAAGGCTCCTCCACCATCCAATTCAGGTAATGTAGTTCCAGATTCAATTCTTTCTGACCCCGTTCCGCCAAATATCCCTATTCCTTGCAGGTTCATGCAATCCAAGGAAGAAGAAGGTGAGGAAGGTATCTTCGAAACCTTTCCAAAGAGTCAAGAGAAAGAAGTGGATAGGGAATGTCTAGAGTTCGTCAAAGAAGGAATTGGAGTGGATAACAAGGGACATGCTTCTGCCCTAAAAATACCCAATCTGGCCGAATGTACAATTCCTAGAACTTTTGAAGTGGTGTTTGTCCTTGAGTTTTCGTCGGACCATACAGGTAAGCCACCTCCCCGAATTTCAATTTTGTTTTATACTAACATATTGTTGATGATTCAGGCACCCACTCTTGAATTCAAACCAGTGCCGGTTCATTTCAACTATCATCTTCCATTCAAAGAAAAAAAAAGAAATCGTCCGGCTGTAAGACGTTAAAGCAAGCGCTTCTTGGGAGGCAACCCATGCTTTTGAATAACGAACACCAAGGAACAACCGGCTCAAACCCAGATTTGCGTTCCTAACTCTACTCCTTATTGCATTTACTTTGCCATATTAGTGTCATGTTAGTTAGTGTGTTATTTGCTGTGTGTGCTATGTTTGAAACATTGAGGACAATGTTTGATTTAAGTGTGGGGGGGGTAAACAAGCTGTTTTTGCATAAATTTCGTGGGATTTTATCACCTATCATTTCCAATGTTGTTTTTCACTGTTTTTAAGTGTTTTTATTGTGTTTTGAAGCATTTTAGTGTGTCTTGAGATAAAAATCCGAAAATCTCATAAAAATTTAAAAAATTGTTTTGAAAAACCCAAAAAGAGTCGTTTTTGTGTGTTTGTTTGTGTTTTAGGGTACCTTCCAACACAATGATGAGGATTCGGTTTTTAATTGCATGACTGTTAAAGAGAGTTGTAAACATGGATGGAAGTCTGATTTACTGTTTGGTTTATGCTTGATTGTGGTTATAATTCATGAATTCATGTCTAATCAAAAAGGAAAAAAATCAGTTTTCGTAACATGCTTGAAGGAAGAAACTCAAACTAACACTACAACCCTGAGAGACATGAGCCTAAAATGTTCTTTGGAGAGTTTATAATCTGTGCATTCATTGTTTTCTAAAGTCGTTGCATGATCTCATTATTCTTTGCTTGGTTGCTACTTAGACGGCGTTTCATCATCTAGTTCCAAATACTAGAACTCATATCCGTTTCATTCAAAGCATGAAATTGAATTGCATAACACATAAACAAGATGAAGTTGTGTAGTGAACTAGAGCCAAAAAGCCTTACCCCTGTGCATTATGTTTTGTAGGATTAACCCCGTTGAGCCTGGTTTAGCCTATGTTCTTTGTTAACCCACATCAACCTTACCTAGCCTAGAATAGGACCATCCTTACCCTTGTTCTTAAGGCATAGTGAAGCATGACCTAGAGTGAATTCCCTTGGTTCATTATTGGGCAGCAAATAAGTGTGGGGGAAGGGTTACAAGTATATGAGTGTGCCAAGGTATAAAAAGGGGCACGGGTTAGAAAAGAAAAAAAAAGAAGAAGAAAAATTCGTGAGAAAAAGAAAAGTATGTGAAAAAAGTGTGAAAAGTGTTCAAAATAAGTGAGAATAAGCTCACAAGTGTTGATTGTTGAAGAAAGGGTCCAAAAAGTTGAAATCGGCCCTAAATATTGTATGATTATTCCCCTAGTATGTCAAAGTTTGTGGCTGCTTTCAAAAGGGAGTTCTAAGTGTCATATTCATTACTTTGCTTGCTATTGCTTTAAGAACGTTTGTTTTCCTTACCTTTCTTTGTTAGCCAATCACCCTAGCCCCGTTACAACCCTTAACTTCAATCTTGGGTGTTGTGTGATCAATAATGTGGAGTTTGGGATTGGTATGAGCATATGGTATCCCTGGTTCTCGCGTCTAAGTAGTAGCATTCCATTCATGAGATCATATCTATACATGCTTTATAACTCCAGAAATTGCTTTCTTTGCTATAAGCATATGTGAGTGTTCGTTTTCATATTTACATCAATCTTCTCACATATACCTAGTGTAGGGTGTGTAGTTAGAAAATCTAAGTGAAAATAAGAGTGAAACCGTAAGGAATTGAGTGAATTCTCTAAGGCATGTTACTACGTTCAAAACATTGTTTTAATTGGTTAAATGTGAGCTAATGAATGGTGACTATGTTTAAGTATGTGCTCGAGGGTGGGGATGACTAAAATCTATGGTTGTGATGATCTTTAATATGTCATATGCGTTGGAAATCCCTGAGACAAACGTTGGAAGGTTTAGATTGTGTTTTGTTTGTTTCGTTTTGCTCGAGGACTAGCAAAAGCTAAGTGTGGGGGAATTTGATAGGAGCATATTTATACGACTTAGTTAGCTTGTTTTCTTGCATTTAGTTAGCTAAACTATGTTAATTATAGTGTTTAAAGTTATTTTCGTCCAATTTCAGGTCCTAAGTGTCAAAGTGACAAAAAGAAGCAATTTGGAGCATTCTAGAGCATTTTTGGGCCAAGATTGGATAGTGCAAACATGGAGGCTTGAGGATGGACGAATTTGAAGAAAGGAAGGCTTGGAATCAGCCAAGAAAGATGGAGAATTAAATTCAAGTTCAGAAAGATAAGATAGAAGCAAGAAATATGGAACATTATCTCTAACCTTATCACCTTATCCTATCTTATCCTTGCCTTATCTTATCTTTCCATATTTTTAGCCAAATAAGGGGTCCATATCTGATTCTTATCACCTAAAATTAAGGATTCTAGAAGCCTAAAAACGTGCTAATCTGAATTAGAGCATGTGCTGCACATTCCCTATATTTCTGGCACCTAGACCTCATTCTAGAAGGCCAATCTGATTGTGCCGCACCCTTATCCCCTTTTTCCTTGGGTTTCCTACTCCAAAACCTATGCTAATTCTCCTCCCAGTCGTGCCTACCTCTCCCCTATATATACATACAGCAGCTGCACAAATCAAACCAACCACACATCACAAATCATCTCATTCACATCCTGCCGCAAATCCCATAAGTTCCAGCCATTCCATACACTTCCACCACCCCTTGCCGCACCTACCACCTATCCACACCACCTTCACACCTCCTTACACACCCCTAGCCACTTGTGCCGCACCATAGCAAGGAGGAAGGAGAGGAGAAACAGCCTTGGAGCGTGCCTGCACCCAATCTGATTTCTGGGCGTTCTAGGTGTTTTCTACCTTATGTTTATGATGTTTAATTTAATTTCTCTTGTTCTTGCTGTAATTATGAGAGGCTAAACTTGTTTTTAGCTAGAGGCTACTTTGAAACCATGATTTTATATGCGTTATGAGTTAATAAGTTTCAGTTACAGATTCTTGAGTTATGAATGCAATTGGCTTAACTGTTTGAATTAGAACTTATTTGTGTTTGTTGGTTAAGGATCGACACTTAATTTGCATGCATGAATTTGATGCTAGGATATAAGTGAGTTTCACATAATCGTTACAAACTTATGTTCACAAGTAGTAAAGGTTGTTGGATCAATCGTGTTAAGTTCAATTCTTGGTGTGAGTAACATGATGTCATAGTTATGAATGCCTCGTCAATGCTTATGATTCTCAATGAACTTAATGATCTCTGATTGTGTCTCTATTATGATGTCATGTAGGGAAATTGATGAGAATAATTTGGTTGTAGATGAGTTGTCCGTCCAATTCAATGAAATTAGGAGAATCTGAGGGTTAATTAGTGATTGACACGGTTAATCTGGGGCATTGTCATTCGTAATTCAATGAAAACGTAGCTGGAAGTTGATTCATTTGCATATAATTCATGTGTGGACAAGGAAACCTCTAGCTAGTTCACCATCCATCCCAAAAACCCTAATTCATCCAAATCTGTCTTGTTTAGTGTTTCTGTTTGTTTTAGCTTTAATTCACCTTAAAACCAATCCCCCTTCACTTGTTTGAGTCTAATTAGTTAAAATCTGTCTTAGTTTATGTTCTTGTGTGTTTTGAGTCAAGTTTAATTTAATTTTCGTCCAAAGTTATGTCTAGTGTCTAGAATCTGTCCAATTGGTGTTTTTAAGCAGTTTTGAGTATTTTTAGCTTGTTTTGAGTCTTGTGAACCTGTTTTCAGTCCCTTAAGTCTATTTAAACGTTTTTAACTTTGTTTTTGTGTTTTTGAGTCAGTTTAGAGTTGATTAGCAATCCCTCCTAATCCCCGGTCAAGAACGATCCCTACTTATACATATACTACAATTGATAAAAGAGGGTTTAATTTGTGTGCTTAACTATAATCCACATCAATAGGTCTACGGATTTTTCCAAACTTCAAACTTCATAAACTAGTTTAATTAAAATCTAAATTCAAATAAATTAATATAAATTCTCAAAAAATAATATAAAATCTCAATAATACAAATACATAGATTGTAATAGTGAAATCCAGGAATGGGATTTCACATTCTTCCCCCTTATAAAATTTCGTCCTCAAAATTTTCAGTACCAATCATTCCAACCATTCACACAATTAGTTACCAACAAGTTCAACAATTCCGAGTACCATTTCCCAAGTACAATCCCTATAATCAAGGCAAAAACATTGCTAATATGCTCATAAGCATAGCATCGTCATCCCAACTCAACAACATCACTAATCTTTGTACAAGCGGAGTGTTACTTCTAATAATAATTCAATCATATGAACACAACTATTCACAATCATCCACATCCATGATTTAAATGAAAAGCATTTTGACTACTATTTGAAGTAACAATGATGCATGTGAACTTCTCACCACATTTTCTAAGATTAAATAGAAATTAACCGAACCACTTATTCAATGTACTATCAACATTCATTGACAGAAACTCTGCTTTGGAATAAGTTAGCACAATAGATGAGCTCAACATATCGATACCAACCAAGAGCAATGTCACATAAGCAACACAAGGCTTCAAACCAACAAGATCAAACGATTAAGTAGTGTCCCGTCAGAGTTACACATTACGTTACCCCAAAAACCGTTGCAAGCCCATCAATGAATCTCACATTTATTCAAACCCTGTAACTCTTATTAAATTCTTTTGTCCTACCAGTACAAGAATATATCTACTTTAAATTTTGTTATTCAATCTAATATCATGCCATCAATCACAAGAACTCAAAACCACTGAATATAAAATTATAAGACTATGATGGCATTGTTCAACAGAAGTCTACACTTTTTAAGTTTTCAATCCCCTCATGACTATCTAACAAGAAAACACAAAGTTGCAGAAACACTTCATGGAATTTGACAAGCGTGAATCATTAGATTTCAGGGCTACATAACAAACCACACGATATTCAAGATTTCCATTTCATCAATCATATAAATCACTATGGTTCAACATGATACCTTAATCCATAGCATATAACATATCAAAGAACCAACAAAGCACAATATTATTCTCAAGCCACAATTGAACAACTAATCTAATCATAAAAATAACAATCATATCCAACATCATTCCATAATCCTATTAATTAATCAATTCATGAATCAAAGATGCACAATTTTAACTTTTAACTACGTTAAGCAATCAATAACATGGTAAATTCAATTTATATTCACAAGGTCTATTGTGGGTAATTCTCATTCACTCGAATTTAGGGTTCTAACTAATCTTATGGAAATGAGCAAGAGCAAGGATTCCGGACCACTCAACGAAACTAAAATACCAAGCTGCGTCTAGTAATCTACCAAGACCTGTCATATGTACAATCATGCCTACATCAAGGAGATGGCATACTGGGCAAATCAAACACTCGGGTAAGCTGCGAAGCTCGGGTGAGTGACAATAATACAAGTATGTGATATTCAATTAAAACAGACCATTGATCACAATCTATAAACATCAAGTATAGAATCATGCTTTATGGAATCATAATCAAGTCGTTGAAAACTTAGTAGAAGTCACCCAGATATCCAACGATTTTCTAATTCAAACCACAAGATTCTTAAAAACCATTGTTCATTTGTACATTAAAAACTAGGGCTAGAGGGACGCAGTTCGGCCGAAGCCTACATACGTAACCAAACAGAAAGTGGCCCCCTATCACGGATTAACCAAGCAGAACCACCACTACAATAACCAAGTAGGCAGTGACCCCCTATCGCGGATTAACCAAGCAGAGTCACTCCTACGCATCTGTTAGGTAGTGATCACCTATCGCGGATTAACCAAGCATGATCACCCCTAAGTGTGTGTGCATGGCCATACCAAAGATATAAGGATCGCCTATCGCGGATTAACCAAGCACGATCCATAGAAAATATGGTCCCATATCGCGGATTAACCAAGCAAGACCAAGATAATTAAGTAGATAGTGACCCCCTATCACAGATTAACCAAGCAGAGTCACACCTACGGAACTGTTAGGCAGTGATCACGTATCGCGGATTAACCAAGCATGATCACTCCTACGTATGTATGGCCATAAGGATCGCCTATCGCAGATTAACCAAGCATGATCCATAAATAATATGGTCCCCTATCATTGATTAACCAAGCAGGACTACTAGTGACCCCCTATCGCGAATTAACCAAGATGGGTCATAGTCCCTTACTAGCCTTCAATTTAACAAACATTTCAATATGCAATTTGAATCACTTTTTTCACAAATATTGCCAATCCATGAATCAAATCACATTTAATAAAAATAGATCGATGGCCAATTATAAAAGAATCACATTCTAACAGAAAACACATTTATAAAATTGATATGAGCATATTTATGCGATTTAGTTAGCTTGTTCTCATGCATTTATGTTGATTATTCATATTTAATTTAGTATTTTAAGCTATTTTCGTATGTTTGTAGGTCCCAAGGGGTAAAGTATCAAGAAAGTGCATTTTGGAGCCTTTTGGAGCATTTTTGGGCAAGTTTTGGATAGCATATGCTTGGAGCAAAGTAGATGGACGAAATTGAAGACCAAGACATGCTAGGAATCAGCTAAGAGAAGAGGAAAAATTAATTCAAGTCAAAGAAGAAAAAGGAATCCAAGAAGAAGAGGGGTTGACTAAGTCAAAGTTTCCTTACTCCTATTTTATCAAGGTTTCAATTACAAAGAGGGAATCCTAGACAATTTGGGATTCCTAATTCCTTGCTCAAGAAGGTTGCTGCACATGTTCCTAAGCTCAACATTCCTTGCCGTGCAAGGAAGACCTTTCCTTGCCCTTTAATGTTGTGCCGCAAGTCCCATGTCCTTCCTCCTTTCTTGCTGCACAAGTCTCACATTTCCCTTTTATTTTAGGACCCTAAAACAGCAAGGAAACATATTTCCTTGTACAGCCGCACCTTTCCTCTTTCTTTCCACCCTTTGCCACATTTAAATTACACTTCCCTTTAATTTTCTGCACATGCCGCAAGTCCCTTGCCTTTTCCCCTTAGGTTTTGACTTTAAATCCTATTTCCCTTAAGGTTTTGGTTTAGTTTTTGTTACCTAAATAAATCCCAGCTGTGCCTAAGCCTTTCCTCTATAAATACTACCTATTGCCGCACCATTCCACCATCCATTCACTTACCTATCCATCATTCACTCAACAATTCAAGCATTCACACACTTTCAGCCCAAAATCTCTCTTTGCCGCAGCCTTTCACTCCCAAAAACGTCCATCCCTTCATCCAAACACATCCATACCCATCTTAGACTCTTTGTGCCGCAGCAAGGTGGAGAGGAAGGAACCTTGGACGTTTCAAGCTTGAAGATTGGAGCATTCTAGGTGTACTTCGTTCTTAATTTCAATGTTTACTTTATTATTCTCTAATCTTGTTGTGACTATGAGTGGCTAAACCCCTATTTAGCTAGGGGGGAATTCGAAACCATGAACATGCTTGAGATATGAATTGATTACTTCCAATTGCGACTTGATGAATCGTGAATGCAATTCAATTAACTGTTTTATTCATAACTTGTTCTTGTATGTTGATTGAGGATGCATACTTAGTTTTCATGCAGGAATTTGATGCTAGAATGTAAGGGAGTTTCACCTAATCGTTATGAACTTACATTCACAAGTAGTGAAGGTTGCTTGTCACAATCGCGTTAATTGGATTCTTGGCAAACGTATCATGCTCTCATAGTTACGAATGCCTCGTCAACACTTATGATTTTCATGGAACTTAATGATCTCTAACTGTATCTCTTTTATGCACTCATGTAGGGGACCGTTGGAGAATAATTTGGGTTGTTGTATGCTCTTCTTCCAATTCAATGACATAAGGAAAATCTGAGGGTTAATTTGTGCACGTACGGTTAATCTGGGGTGTTGAGGTTCATGGTTCATTGAAAAGCAATTGGAGATCGATTTATGTACAAGTGTGTCATGTGTGGAGAAGGACCCTCTAGCTAGCCCATCACCCATCAAAGTTTTCAAACTTGTTTTCAAAATCTGTTTACTTTACAAAGTCTTTGTTTTACTTTCAAATTCGTCCAACTCAAAACCCCCCATTTACTTACTTGTTTTTAAGTGTCTAAAACCTGTTTTCTTTGTGTTTTCAAGAGTTTTGAGTCAACCTAAACTTAATTTTCGTCCAAAATCTTTCTTAGTATTTTAAACCTGTCCATAAAGTGTTTTTAAGCCGTTTAAAGTGTTTTTAACTTATTTTGAGTCTTGTAAACCTTTCCAAACGTTTTTAACTTTGTTTTTGTGTCGATTAGCAATCCCTCCTAATCCCCGGTCCAGAACGATCCCTACTTGCATACTTACTACAATTGACAACAAGAGGGTTTAATTTGAGTGCTTAACTTTTATCACATCAAATTTTGACGCCGTTGCCGGGGATTAGCAACTTTGCTAATCCCCCGTTGTTTCTTTTTGTTTATTTTTCGTGTTTTTTTTTTTTTTTTTTTTTTTCTTCTGAATTGGTTTTGTTTCTTGTTTTTAGGTACTAGTTTATGACTCGAAGTTCTCAACCAGTACGTGAGCACATCTTAGACTTTGACGACGATTTTGAGAGAACTTTGAGAAGGCAAAGAAATCAGCAAGCATCTAATCCACCTATCCCTGAACCTGAGCTTGAAGAGCAAGAAGGAGAGAAGGAATTAGAGCCCACGGCACAGATTTTGAAAGAGGTCCTAGACATGGTAGCGGATAATCGAACCATCAAAGAACTTTCTGCCTCGGGTGTGGACAATGCCATGCCCCTATGCATCCAGTACCCCACGGCAGCTGAAGGGAAGACAGAGGAGTTTGAATTGAAATCCAGCTTATTGCACCACATCCCGAAGTACCATGGGCTGTCCATGGAGGATCCAAACAAACATCTCAAGGAGTTTGAAGTTGTTTGCTCGAGCATGACCCCAGTGAACGTTGATGGCAGCATCTTGAAGATGAAGGCTTTTCCCTTTTCACTCTTAGAGAAGGCTAAAGATTGGTTGTATGAACTAGCGCCCGGGACGGTTACAACTTGGGAAAGTATGAAACGAGCGTTCTTAGAGAAGTTTTTCCCAACTTCAAGAGTCATTCTCTTGAGGAAACGGATTAGTGGCATCGAACAAAATGAAGGTGAATCGTTTCCAGCTTATTATGAACGTTTTAAAACTCTTGTTGCTTCATGTCCACAGCATCAAATGAAGGAGGAGCTGCTCATTCAATACTTCTACGAAGGACTCCTTCCCCTTGAACGCCAAATGCTAGATGCCTCAGCGGGTGGTGCGTTGGTTGACAAAACGCCGGTGGCTGCCAAGACTCTCATTGCAAACCGAGCACTCAACGCACAACAATATGAAGGTGTTGGACAGAGGGGAAGTTCACGGCCACACAGTGTGAATGAGGTAAGTACAATTTCTGAAATGCAATCACAAATAGCTAATCTTACCGCTCTTGTGTCTCAGGTTGTAATTGGATCAAAACCACAAGAAAATCAAGTTTGTGGCGTGTGCTCCATCCAAGGTCACCAATCCGAGACATGCCCACAGTTGATTGAGAATGGAGGATGGGAATCTGCCAATGCTATTGGATTCCAAGGCCAAAACCAAACCCAATACGATCCATACTCAAACACATACAACCCCGGATGGAGAGACCACCCTAATATGAAATGGAGAGATGCCCAACAACCTTCACAACAAGGAGGATTTCGGCCAAACCCTCCTGGGTTCCCACGGCCCTATGCACCTCCACAACCACAACCTGCCCAAACTACCTCAGGTTCGTCTTTTGATAATGCTCAAATTATTCAATTACTAACAAATTTGACGCAGGGACAAGAAAAACAAGCCAAAGACATACAAAATTACGCCAAAGAAATGCAAAATCAAGCCAAAGACATGCAAAATTACGCCAAAGAAGTGCAAAATCAAGCCCATGAGGTGACTGAATTGAAGAGACAAGTAGGACAAATGGCTGAATTCATGGGGCAATTTAGTAGAGAACATGGCAAGCTACCAAGCGCAACGAATGTGAATCCGAAGGGAAGCTTCGAATCTGCCAAAGCCATCACCTTGCGTAGTGGAAAAGAAGTTGGAATCGGGTCCGACACCCCCCAATCTGCCCAAAAAGAAGATGACAAACTGCAAGAAGAAGAGGGGAGTACTAGTATGCCCACGGCAAGGGTAAAAAACCCTTTGCCGCAAGCACCCACCAACCACCCTAACTCGGCCAAACAAGGTAAAATAGCTTCAAGTTCAGTTACTACTAACATACCCGATGTTCCTTTTCCTCGTAGGTTCATGCAATCAAAGAAGGATGAGAACGAGAAGGACATTCTCGAAACATTTCGGAAAGTGCAAGTAAACATCCCGCTTCTTGATGCAATTAAGCAAATTCCCAAGTATGCCAAGTTTTTGAAGAAGCTTTGTACAACAAGGAAGCGGATTCGGGAGAAAGAAGTGGTCCAGGTAAGTGAGAATGTTTCTGCGATCTTACAAAGAAAACTACCACCTAAATGCAAAGATCCGGGTAGTTTCACGATTCCTTGTGTTATTGGAAATACTAAGTTTGAACATGCTATGCTAGATTTAGGTGCATCAATTAATGTCATGCCATATTCTGTTTATGCATCTATGAATCTAGGAGAGCTCAAAAAGGATGGTGTTGTTATTCAATTGGCCGATAGATCTAACGCATATCCAAAAGGAGTTTTGGAGGATGTTTTTGTGCAAGTAGACCATTTGATTTTTCCTGCAGATTTTTATGTGCTTGACATGGAGGAAACCGCCCACTCTCCATCACCGCCACTCTTACTTGGACGACCTTTCATGAAAACAGCCAACACCAAGATTGATGTGGCTAAAGGAGCAGTAACGATGCAATTTGGTGGTGATATGATTAATTTTAAAATTTCTGAATCAGTTGAGCATACTAATGATGTTCATTCTTGTTGTGCTATTAATGTAATTAAAGACATAAGGCAGGAATGTTCATCACTAATCAAGCAGAATGGATTTCAACCCACCAAAGAAGAAGGAATTGGAGTAGGAAATTCGGTCACAACCCTCAAAAAGCCCAATCTAGCCGAGAGCAACCATTGTGCAATTCTTGACAAATCTGCCACTTCAATGCAATACATGGGTAAGTCTCCAATTCCAAAATCAATTCCCATTTCGACTAATAGGTTGTTACCTTCTTTGGTGCAGGGACTTAATCAAACAAAAGGTGGTGAGAAAGTTCACCTTCACGTAAGGAAGCAAAACACCAAAAACAGAAAGGATCAATATCCGCTTCCATTCAAGGATTCAATGCCTAGACGTTTTAAGAAGTATGTCGTGAAGGCCATTCCCTTCCATGCCGTGGGCTCCAATGGAGAGTGAAATGGAGTTCTTCGTCCGGCTGGAAGACGTTAAAGCAAGCGCTTCTTGGGAGGCAACCCATGCATTCAACAAAGAGCTTTTGGATGATCCGGCATTATAACCAGGTGTTTATGTTCCTAAACTCTAATCTTTGTTGATTTTACCTTGCATTTCATGTTTTATTTGTTGTTTGTTTGTTTGCTTTTGTGTGAGTTTATGTTTGAAACATTGAGGACAATGTTTGATTTAAGTGTGGGGGGGGGGGTAAACAAGCTGTTTTTGCATGAATTTCGTGGGTTTTATTCACCTATCACTTGCAATGTTGTTTTTCACTGTTTTTATGTGTTTTTAATATGTTTTGATGCATTTTAGTGTGTTTTGACATAAAAATCCGAAAATTTCATAAAAATTTAAAAAATTGTTTTGAAAAAGCCAAAAAGAGTTGTTTTTGTGTGTTTGTTTGTGCCTTAGGGTACCTTCCAACCCAATGATGAGGATTTGGTTTTTAATTGCATGACTGTTAAGGAAAGTTGTAAACATGGATGAAAGTTTGATATACCTTTGGTTTATGCTTGGTTGTCGTTGTTGTTTATGAATTCACATATAATTACAAAGAAAAAATCAGTTTTTGTAACATGCTTGAAGGAAGGAACCCAAATTAACACTACAACCCTGTGAGACTTGAGCCTAAACGTTCTTTGGAGAGTTAAAAATCTATGCATTCATTGTTTTCTAAAAGTCGTTGCATGATCTCATTATTCTTTGCTTGGTTACTACTAGAAGGCGTTTCATCATTTAGTTCCAAATACTAGAACTCATATCCGTTTCATTCAAAGCATGGTATTGAGTGCATAACACATAAACAAGATGAAGTTGTATAGTAAACCAAGAGCCAAACAGCCATCCTCCGTGCAATTGTGTTTAGGTTTAACCCCGTTGAGCCTTGTTTAGCCTATTTCATTGTTAACCCACATCATCCTTACCAAGCCTAGAATAGGACCATCCATACCCTTGTTCTTGAAGCATAGTAAAGCATGACTTAGAGGGAATTCTTCTTGAGTAACATGTTGCAGAAAACAAGTGTGGGGGAAAGGATTTGTGTGTGTATGCCGAAGTTCATGGCTAGAAAAGAAAGAAAAGAAAAGAAAAATTCGTATGAAAAAGAAAAGAAATCGAAAAAAAGAAAAGAAAAGTTGTGAAAAGAATGAAAAAGAGTGAAAAATATGTGAAAAAAGAGTTCTAAAGTGTTGATTGTTGAAGAAAGGGTCCAAAAAGTTGAATTAGGCCCTAAGTGTTGCATGAATCTTCCCTTGAGTTTAAAAGTTGATTTCTGCATTCTAAAAAGAATTCTAAGGTGTCAATTTCATTACTTTGCTTGCTATTGCCTAAAGAACGTTTGTTTATCCTTACCTTTCCTTGTTAGCCAACACCCTAAGCCCCGTTACAACCCTTAACTTCAATCTTGAGTGTTGTGTGTTCAATTTGTGGAGTTTGGAATTGGTATGAGCATATGGTGTCACTGGTTCTCGCGTCTAAGTAGTAGCATTCCATTCATGAGATCATATCTAAACATGTTTAAATAACTCCAGAAAATGCTTTATTTGCTATAAACATATGTGAATCTTCGTTTTCATTTTTACATCAATCTTCTCACATATAACTAGTGTAGGGTGTGTAGTCAGAAAATCTGTGTGAAAAAGAGTGTATCTTGTAAGGAATTGGGTGATTTCTCTAAGGCATGTTACTACATTCAAATCATTGTTTTAATTAATTAAATGCGAGCTAGTAAGTGACGACTGTGATTAAGTATGTGCTCGAGCGTAAGGATGACTAAAATCTTTGTGAATGATAATCTTTGATATGTCATATGCGTTGGAAATCCCTGAGGAAAGCGTTGGAAGGTTTAGAGTATGTTTTGTTTACTTTACTTTGTTTTGTTTGTTCCATTTTGCTCGAGGACTAGCAAAAGCTAAGTGTGGGGGAATTTGATATGAGCATATTTATGCGATTTAGTTAGCTTGTTCTCATGCATTTATGTTGATTATTCATATTTAATTTAGTATTTTAAGCTATTTTCGTATGTTTGTAGGTCCCAAGGGGTAAAGTATCAAGAAAGTGCATTTTGGAGCCTTTTGGAGCATTTTTGGGCAAGTTTTGGATAGCATATGCTTGGAGCAAAGTAGATGGACGAAATTGAAGACCAAGACATGCTAGGAATCAGCTAAGAGAAGAGGAAAAATTAATTCAAGTCAAAGAAGAAAAAGGAATCCAAGAAGAAGAGGGGCTGACTAAGTCAAAGTTTCCTTACTCCTATTTTATCAAGGTTTCAATTACAAAGAGGGAATCCTAGACAATTTGGGATTCCTAATTCCTTGCTCAAGAAGGTTGCTGCACATGTTCCTAAGCTCAACATTCCTTGCCGTGCAAGGAAGACCTTTCCTTGCCCTTTAATGTTGTGCCGCAAGTCCCATGTCCTTCCTCCTTTCTTGCTGCACAAGTCTCACATTTCCCTTTTATTTTAGGACCCTAAAACAGCAAGGAAACATATTTCCTTGTACAGCCGCACCTTTCCTCTTTCTTTCCACCCTTTGCCACATTTAAATTACACTTCCCTTTAATTTTCTGCACATGCCGCAAGTCCCTTGCCTTTTCCCCTTAGGTTTTGACTTTAAATCCTATTTCCCTTAAGGTTTTGGTTTAGTTTTTGTTACCTAAATAAATCCCAGCTGTGCCTAAGCCTTTCCTCTATAAATACTACCTATTGCCGCACCATTCCACCATCCATTCACTTACCTATCCATCATTCACTCAACAATTCAAGCATTCACACACTTTCAGCCCAAAATCTCTCTTTGCCGCAGCCTTTCACTCCCAAAAACGTCCATCCCTTCATCCAAACACATCCATACCCATCTTAGACTCTTTGTGCCGCAGCAAGGTGGAGAGGAAGGAACCTTGGACGTTTCAAGCTTGAAGATTGGAGCATTCTAGGTGTACTTCGTTCTTAATTTCAATGTTTACTTTATTATTCTCTAATCTTGTTGTGACTATGAGTGGCTAAACCCCTATTTAGCTAGGGGGGAATTCGAAACCATGAACATGCTTGAGATATGAATTGATTACTTCCAATTGCGACTTGATGAATCGTGAATGCAATTCAATTAACTGTTTTATTCATAACTTGTTCTTGTATGTTGATTGAGGATGCATACTTAGTTTTCATGCAGGAATTTGATGCTAGAATGTAAGGGAGTTTCACCTAATCGTTATGAACTTACATTCACAAGTAGTGAAGGTTGCTTGTCACAATCGCGTTAATTGGATTCTTGGCAAACGTATCATGCTCTCATAGTTACGAATGCCTCGTCAACACTTATGATTTTCATGGAACTTAATGATCTCTAACTGTATCTCTTCTATGCACTCATGTAGGGGACCGTTGGAGAATAATTTGGGTTGTTGTATGCTCTTCTTCCAATTCAATGACATAAGGAAAATCTGAGGGTTAATTTGTGCACGTACGGTTAATCTGGGGTGTTGAGGTTCATGGTTCATTGAAAAGCAATTGGAGATCGATTTATGTACAAGTGTGTCATGTGTGGAGAAGGACCCTCTAGCTAGCCCATCAACCATCAAAGTTTTCAAAATCGTTTTCAAACTTGTTTACTTTACAAAGTCTTTGTTTTATTTTCAAATTCGTCCAACTCAAAACCCCCCATTTACTTACTTGTTTTTAAGTGTCTAAAACCTGTTTTCTTTGTGTTTTCAAGAGTTTTGAGTCAACCTAAACTTAATTTTCGTCCAAAATCTTTCTTAGTATTTTAAACCTGTCCATAAAGTGTTTTTAAGCCGTTTAAAGTGTTTTTAACTTATTTTGAGTCTTGTAAACCTTTCCAAACGTTTTTAACTTTGTTTTTGTGTCGATTAGCAATCCCTCCTAATCCCCGGTCCAGAACGATCCCTACTTGCATACTTACTACAATTGACAACAAGAGGGTTTAATTTGAGTGCTTAACTTTTATCACATCAAAAATCAAGTCATATCCACAAAGGATATTAATATAAAGATTCGGGTAATCACCATATCACATATATTAAAGTCACTCACTGAGATAAGCCCACATAGCCTCACTATGCCTCTATTAATACTAATTTTAGTTTTATAAATTATTCGAGACATGTTGACCGAAAGTCAACTCTCAGTCAACGTTGGGTCCACACCCTAGTAATTTAATCTGGAAGATTTGCACCTCACATGGCATGGTCCACTGATGCGGATTAACCAAGCAGGACCACCCATGGGCCACATTGATACATGGTGCATTCTTATCACAGCACCGATAATGGATATTACTAAGCAGTAAAGCGACTAATTACAAATTATAAACATGCCTAGCATAGACATAATCTTAGTACATCTTATAATACCAATAACAACATTGATACAAGGCAATGGTAATTTAAAAGAAACTGGGCGATAAACAATACTCATCTCTCCACATAAGCTGCAGAAACAACTGCTTTCATCAACCAAGTTAACGCTCACTTTTGAATGCTTAAAATTGAACCAAAGGGTACAAAATTAAGAGAGTTTTGAAGCTCTTTTTGTGTACTTTAAAACCATTGAAGATTTGTAGGAAACAGAGCTCTAGGTTGAAACTTATGCCAGGTATAAAATGGGGACCTAAAACAGGAAATGCAGAACTTGCTGCTATCTCGCAACTCTGTGACTCAACTTTGGGACATGATTTTTGTCAATCAAAACTCAACGGAAATATGTGAAATCAAATGGATTTAATCATGGGCATGCCTAGTCTCCAAATACATAATATTGGTCCAAAAAGAAATCACAAGGACCGGGAAATCAAGAGCTATAGTAAGCTACTTGTAATAGTTTTTCCTGTAGAAAAATAAGTTTTCTGCAATTTTAGAACCCAAACTCATTTTATTCAGATTACAACTTCAGAACACTTCCAAACAATCCAGAAATCATGGTTCTAACCTCTATTTATATTATACTGAACTATTAGCAAGAATTGACCTTGATCCCAAACCCAAGGACATGATATTTGATCAACACAACCAAAAAAAAAAAAAAATTAATAGTAACGAGAATTTCAATAATTGATAATCCAACAAAATAACGGGTTCAATTAACGATCTCAACCAACGGATCACATATATGCGCTTATTTATGGCTTCTTATAAATTATGATAAATACTTTGCATAGTTACTCGAAACACCTTGTTTGATACTACTTCATGCATGTATAGGTTCATTAGTAATAGTTATAATAACTACGCATTCATGCATCATGGTATTTCTCCTAATCATATTCCTTGGTCCGAGTTATTAACCTAAGCTCTGATACCACTCAAAGTTGTCACGCCTCGATCCCGACATAAGTCCCGGATCGACACGTGATGACCTCAAGTCTCCGTATATCTAACAAATCCCACCTCAGGGATACGTACAAAGCATAATTCAAGAACCAACTGCGTAATAATTTTTCGTATACTTTATGGCTGCATCTAACCTCCTCATTAGACTGCCTATGTACCCTCAATAGGGATCAAGCCATTCGTAGTTCACCATCATTCTATTCTCTGTTCTCCATTATATTCTAGTATCGGCCAAATTCCATTTTACCTTCCACAATCGAATCAAATCAAATAGTTATCAAATATGGATTCAAAACATCAAAATGTGCATGAAAAAGGCAGCATCGGCCCACTGGCCACACGCCGCCGCGAATGGCAGTTGGCCGCCCCAACTCGCAGGAAAATTTCACTATTTTTAAAAATTCCCAAATTTTACAGGCAAGTAGATCTCAGTGAGGGGAGAAATTTTCATACCTGTGGCTAGGTTCAATTCGGCCGGGAAGTGTCCCAATTTCATTCAAACCCGCCAGAAACCCTTGAAATGGGTGTTCTTGATTCAACGCCTAAACAAACTCTGACGCCTCAACCAATGCTTAGGCTTTGTTCCTGGGGTTGAGGGGAGTCTATTGGTGGTGGGGATCGGCGGTAATCGTAGTCGAAATCATAAAAAAAATGAGAAAACCGCCAAAGGACCGTGGACTTTGTGGCTTCGGTTTGTAAAATTGGGAAATATAATACCATAGAGATGCTGGGCTCGCTGAGGACTTTCCACAGACACCAAAATCACCTCAATCGGATGTCGGACGGAAAAGATACAACCGGGTCAAGAAACAGGGTCGGGTTTAAAAACAGGTCAAGGAGACTAGTTTCTTGGTTAGGTGCCACTCACCTCCTTGATCTCTCCCTCCATTCGTCCTCCTCCTTCCTCTTATTTCTGATTGGCCCATCTTCCCCCTTCCTCTCTCATTTTCTTTGCATCTTAGCCACACACGTGGCCATTCCTTTGCTCCAGAAATTCTTGAGCCTTCTAAATGAAAGCCAAATTACAAAAATATCCTTAACTTCAAACGTTAATAACTTATTCATTATAACTCTGTTTCACGAACGGTTTGCGTCTACGCGTTTGTGAGATTGAGTTCTATTCAAAAATATAAATTGTGACCTCGATAGTTCTATGGATTTTAAATAATTAATTTCCAAACTTCAAACTTCGTAAACTAGTTTAATTAAAATCTAAATTCAAATAAATTAATATAAATTCTCAAAAAATAATATATAAATCTCAATAATACAAATACATAGATTGTAACAGTGAAATCCAGGAATGGGATTTCACAGGGCAAGCCGAGGTGTCTAACATGACCATTCTCGACTGCCTCAAGAAGTTCATCTCAGAAAAGAAGGGTAAGTGGCCAAACCAGCTCCCCGGTGTTCTGTGGGCGTATCGTACCACTAAGAGACGAACAACCGGTGAATCTCCATTCTCCCTGGTGTTTGGCTCTGAGGCGATCATTCCTCCCAACGTCATAGTGTTGATCATCAGGATTGTACTATTGAATTTCGAGCAGAACGAGAAGAAGATGGCCATAAACTTAGACTTGGCAGAGGAATAACACGAAAAGGTTATCACCCGCATTGCGGCCTATCAACAACATATCCTCTCCAACTACAACATAATGGTAAAGATCCGGCAATTCCAGCCAGGAGACTTAGTCCTTAGAAAGGCTTTCATAACTGCCCATCGGGAAGGCTAAAAAAAGATGGCTCCCGTCTGGGAAGGTCCGTATAGAATCAGCCGAGTAGGCGGGAAGGGCAGCTAGACCTTCACCACTACGAGTGACAAAGGGATCGAAAAGCAGTGGAATGCCTACGACCTAAGAAAGTACTACGTGTGACCTCCCACTATTCCTTGGACCCTGTTCAAGATAAATAAAGTTTGAAGACTCAAACAGCTTAATGAACAATACCTTGCATGCTGAGGACTATCAGTTGTTATGTTATTACTGCCTACAAGCAAAGTTAATACATTTCTCCATTTTCAATGAAGATTGAAGGAATTATTCATAAGACTGGGCTGAATGCATAAACAAATTAACCATCCCTACCAAAGCAGAAGACGTCATTGCCCTTGCAGAAATCACGTGTGCTCTCCCATCAAGAAAGGGTAAACTGATCCGGGATATCCAGACGTGAATGGGTTTTGCGACTGTTCAGTTTCCCCTGAATGCATCAATTACCTGCGCCAGACTGCTCCCAAAATTGCCCACAATAGACTTTTTCCTAAAATGACTTAGCCGACTGAAGGATTGAATTACGCAGGAGCCTGTGTCTCTAACTGGAAGAGACGCTAAGTGCAAGATCCCTGCCCATGAAAGAATTCGCATGACTAGATGGTCCGTCTTTGACTTGCAAGTCTTCATGAACGTAACTCGACTCTAAAGTGTTGCAATACTAGTTAAGCGACCTGAGGAATCAAGTTACAATTGCTGCCCAAAAGATTCGTATTGAGCTGCGTGCAGCTTAAAAGATCAAGGGACCAGCAACTAGGAAGGATATGGCCTCTGAGTTGTGATTTCACCTACAACTTAAGCCTAAAACGCCTCCGAGAGCTTGGGCCCAGGTTGTCTATGTCTGTAAGTGAGATGCCCGGCCGACGACCCAATGGCTGGCAGCCCTAGGAAATCTGTAAGCCGAGACTTACACGTGCTATGACTACGCAGACCTGTCTGCTCATTTAAAAGCAACGTCTCTGGTCGACGATCTACGGTTTAAGTCTTGCAAGAGCTAAAGCCAAAATGTAAGACTATAGTAGCTACGTGGACTTCTCTATTTTCTACGAGAAGCACGTGCCCGGCCGCCAGCTCTATAACTTTAAATTTCACAACATGCTCGGGAAGGGCGCTAAAGCCGAGATTCACGACTATAGCAGTTACGTGGACTCCTCTGCTTTCTATGAGAAACATGTGTCCGGCCGTCGACTCTATAAGGTAAAAATTTTGCAACATGCCCCTAAAGGACCAAGGCTCTTACAGCCGCTAAAGTTGAGAATCACGACTATAACAACTATGCGAACTCTTCTGCTTTGTACGAGAAACACATGTCTGGCCATTGACTCTATAAGTTAAAAATTTCATAATATGTCCCGGGAGGGCCAAGGCTTGTGCAGCCACTAAAGCCTAAATTCACGACTATAACAGCTACGCGAACTCCTCTATTTTCTACAAGAAGCACGTGACCGGTTGCCGGCTCTATAAGTTAAAAATTTCGCAATATGCCCAGGGACGGCCAAGGCTCGTAAAGCCTCTATAGCCAAGATTCATGACTATAACAGTAACTCAGACTCGTCTACTTCCTATGGAGGCTACGAGTTCGTCCGTCGGCTCTATAAGTTAGAAATCTTGCATTTTTTCCTCGTGCAGGTAAAGCTCATTGAGCATCGAAGCGGAAACTAAAACCTAAGTGACGACGTGGGATCGACTGCTTCATTGAAGTGGCTCACCCAGCCACCCGTCCTACGGTAAAGTTTTGCAAAAGACATGGTAAAATAGAAGGTTGAAGCAAAGCAAGGAAAACTGTTTATTAAATTTCTAGCAAATTGATAAACTGGCTCAAAGGCCGACAAAGTTCAAAAAAGCAAAACAAAAAGGAAAATAAGAAAATTCCTAAGTCTAAGCAAAAAGACTACTCATTGGCAACTTGCGCAACCACTGGTCCCTCGACTGCCACGCTTTTAGTAACAACACTGCTCTTAACAGCAAAAGCTTCCATCAGCTCATCCTCAGCCACCCCTGCCTTGACTGCCTGACCCTCAACTGCTTCACCAAAGGCAGCCTCAAACGAGAAGTCAAGCAGATTAACTGTATAAATGGAGAAAGTCTCGAAGTCCTTCTTGGAAAGCTCATAATCCGACCACCTACCTTAAAGATGGTCTACATAACTAAGCTTGTAGAAATCGGCCTGACAAAAAGCAAGCGCCACTTCGTAATCGACCTTCTCATTTTTCAGCTGCACATTCTTCTCAACAAGCCCAGTGTGAGCATCCTGTAACTTACCCAGTTTCTTCGTCAAGTTCTTGCTAGCAGACAGCTCACCTTGAAAATCATCTTCCTTGGACTCAAGCTTATTGGCAACATCATTGAGACGAGACACTTCAGCATGCATGAAGACAATCTCCTCATCCTTGGCAAAACAAACAGATCGTAGCTTCGAATTGACACTCTCAAGGTCATTGACCACCGGTGCAACACTACTGACTTCAAATATCGCCTGAGTCGCACTAAGCTTAGCCTTCAAATAGATGACCTCCTGATGAACGGTCTCCAACTACATAAAAGTGGAGGCAAATACATTAGACCCATTCAAAACGGCTAGTTCAGATTTGAGCTTCTCGATCTTTTCAGCAGCTGAGTGAAGCAGAGCTGTCAACGCCACTTCGGCCTCCTTAGCACACTCGACACCATCCCGATCGATACACATAGACTCAGCTGCCGGATCAAAGTCTTATGTATTGTAGCAATCAAAGAAGACCTCATCAAGCAGGCAAGACGCTTCGCAAAATAGTCTGAGCAGACGACAACTTTCCCAACACTATCAACAAACTTGGCACATGCATCAATGTCCTTAAGCAGGTCAGCCTTCAGCAGCGCACAAACCTATGAAAACTCCCCAGCTTCAGACTTGGTGGATCTCTCACAATTGCCCGTGCGAGCAGACTTTCTTTTCTCAGAAGATGAATCAGTCGTAATGGAATGAGGAATAGGCCAGACGCCACCTTAGCAGCATAATCCACATTCCCGCTCGTCATAGTGGTGAGCCTCTCAGAATCTGAACCGAACTTAGCTCCCGACGCGCGCTTTGACACAAACCCAGACACTGAGGGCACCACCGAACCTTTCTGTTAGGCAATCCTCTCAGCAATGATCGTGGCTACCTTCAGAGCAGCATGTTTCACAGGCTCAGACTCAATGGTCTTTTTCATCCCCTTAGGAGAAGTCAGATCGATGACAAACTTCTCAGTAGCAGACGAGCCCCCGCCAGCAGCAGTAAAAGTCATTGGCTTCTTCTCGGTCGAAAGTTCACAAGTAGGTGAAGAAGGTATCTTCTTTCCACCCTCATTGGTAGCAGGCTCTACAACAGCGATCATATGAGCAAACGCTTCATCCTTTATCCGCTTTATCTCTTCCTTTGGAGGCAGACTGCCTTTCTCTCTACAAAGAGGACTAAGCAGCCAACGCCACTCACGGTACTCAGCAGGAATGCCTAAGGCTATGTGCACTTTCTTCATATCCGCTGAAGTTCTTAGAGTTGAGCCAAATTTCGAATCTACACAAAGTAAAAATGACGATCAATAAATTGAAGTCATGGAACAACTCAACAAAAATTCAAGCAGGCGAGGAATGAAGTAGTTCACTTACCACTGATAAAGATAGTCGGAACACGTAGCTCAGGAGAGGAGTCAAACTTCTACTCTCCAATTACCTCTAAGGTATCTCTCGCCCACTCATGATCACCTTTGCATGAAACATCAAGCAGCCTATGGCAAGACCTCAGTTGCCCCACGCCTTCCTTGTGGCCGATTTCAAAGAAGCACCAAAACTCATTTATGGTTAAGCCAAGATCAAAGAACCTGCTCAAGTTCAAGAACCCCACCATCGCACGAACTGCATTCGGGGAGCATTGAGCAGGCACGCATTTCATGGAGTAGATCACCTCCTGAAAAAGACGCGGCATGGGAAAAGTAAATCCCAACATGAAGTAATACAGATGGAGTTTGATAGCCCTCTTCCTAGCAGCGGCACCCTCGCCATATACTTGTACATCTAACCCGAACCCTTGACGGAATCGCATGCTTGTATGTTTCAAGAAAATCCTGAAATAGCTCATCGGAATCAGAATTGATCTTGACATGCGAAGCCTTAAAGTAGCCCACCTTTCTAGAAAAAACACATTGACGGTACAAAAATGGAGGAAGCAGCGGCACCCTCGCCACATACTTGTACGTCTAACGCAAACCCTTGATGGAATTGCATGCTTGTATGTTTCAAGAAAATCCTGAAATAGCTCATCGGAATCGGAATTGATCTTGACATGCGAAGCCTTAAAGTAGCCCACCTTTCCAGAAAAAACCACATTGACGGTACAAAAATGGAGGATATTCATCACTTTTGCGATCGGAAGAAGACATCTCAAAATTCCTGGAAAAAAGTATGAAGAAAAATATTTAGTAGGCAGTTCGCGAGAAGAGAAGAAAATATATATATATATATATAAAGAAGATGATTGCAGAGCCGAGTGCCCCAGCGCTAGGCCCCACGACCAAGCCATAGAGGGCCCAACCCTCATTCTTTCTCTCATCCAGCACAGGCCCAAATTGTTGGAGCCCAGCAACATGCCAACCCTCACGGCCCGGACCCCTACCACCTTTATCTTACGCCCAGCCGCCTAACAAGGTCCAAGGCCTCTCGGCCTAATCTGCCAGTAGAAGATACCAGCCCCATGCCGGTCTCTTTCTCCCTTCCGCCCTTCATAGTAGGCTCGAGCCTGCTCTTTCATGCTTGGCCCGCGCCAAGCTCGAACCTAAATGGGCAAGAGCCTCACGGCTTGCCCAGCTCCGCGCCTAACATACCTGTCACCTCAGCCCGAGCCTAGCCGAGAACCTGGCCCACACCAGCCGAGCTATGCCGCCACACCACATGTGCACAGTAGTCCCGTGGCACCTTTACCACGTCCTTCATGCCACATTGGCCTTGCCAAGCCAATTTTTCAAGTCCCAAGACTCCCAAAAAATCAAGGAAAAATTCAAATTTTTCTTACCTTGGTGCAGCACGGAAAAGAACAACAACAAGAGATGACTCTTTGTAAAGGCAAGAAAAGAAGAAAGCTAGAGGAAGAGGAACAAATTTCCTCTGGCTTCTTTCTTCCTTGTTGGAATTATGATTATTCTCCAAATTTATTTAATCCCCTGCTTAAGGCAGAATTAAATAGGTATTGGGGGTAATTGGTTTCCTTTTCCTAGAAGAAGTCTATCTCCAAATCAAGAAAGGAGATCTAGTTCAAATTGGGAAACAACTCTACAAGCCCATGCAGCTTATGGTTTCTACACCTACTGCCTTTTTCCTACGAGCAGCCCAGCAGGTGTGGGCTCATTTGTGGAGCCTAAAATAATCCTAAATATTTTGGAGGCGACATGTGGACTTTTGCCCAAGAAAGACAAGATTGCCCTCATTAAATGGGCAAGCTTCTCAGATACTCCCACGCGCAGCTCACACCCCTGAAGGTCCTTGCAGCTGAATACGACTGCCCATAGCTCACCTGCTCTTGGCAAGGAAAAGTCAAAGCATTAAAGATAAGGATTAATTACCCAAATCCTATCTTTAATACATTCCCAATTGAATATTGACTCCATTCAAGTAAGTAATCCCTATTTAAATCAATTAGGGATAATTACTCCATTATCTCAAGAATAATGTCTTGAGAATATTTCTCTATAAAACATTATATGTTGGGTAAAACCCTAACACCATGGCTGGCCACTCCCCTATATATACCCCCTATTCTACCAAATTCCAGTAAGCTTTTACGACCCTAAAAAGCCCTAAACACTTACTCTTCTCAGTAAGCTTTTGCGATCGGCTGACGACTATTGCATGGGTCTTTTCGAAAGAGAGAAAGAAGAGAAGTGAAGGAAGAGGGAGGCGCAGTCTTGAAGATTATAGATTTAGGTAGGTGTGTTGCTTTTAGGTTTTAGTTTCTAAATTTCCAAATTGGCCCAAATGTTTCAATATTTCCAAAACAGCCTCAATTTTTTTTAATTTACAAAAATACCTATGATGTGTCTTGACCAGTGTCTTGACTGTGTCTAAGCCGTTGATCGTGTCCAACCCGTGTCGGCGTGTCAAAGTGTCCGACACTTTGGGGTTTTGGAGTGTCCGTGCAACCTAGGGTGATGGTCTAAAACTTCCTTACCAAGTAATAGCTTCCTTGATGAACAAGGAACATGGTAAGGATAAAATTGTCAAGCTTCAATAAGAGCAACTAGTCTAAGAGATGTCAAGCAAAGGAAGCTGAGGAACTGTCTTGCAATATGTGTCATAACAAAGAGCATGAGTAGCACATAAAAGCAAATGGGGTGCATTGCAATAGGGTTATTGATTTCGGAGCCAAGTGAAAATCCGTGGAAATGAATGCTTTCCCCATTCAGTGATTCTCCCAAGCTTCACAATATCGAGAGCCATCTTCATTCCAAATGCAATTTCATGACAAATATGGAGTGTGCTGTGGAATTGGATCTGTTAAAAATATACGATCGAGTTGTGGACATTACCATAGCACAAAATTTATGCCACGATGAGATACCAAAGTGGATTTTTGTGTTCACCGACAAAGATCTCGATCATGCCTTCAAATTCAAACACAATTAGAAGAACGATTATAAAGAGGCATTGAGGAGCTACCAAAGAAAAGGGTGTTCTGACTATGCTAGTTATGGTGTACTGGAATCTCAAGGGTGAGATTGCTGAGTTAGAGGTTAGTTATATCCGGGTTTTCAGATAACCTGAAGAAAAAAAAAATCTTGATCAGAGGATCACAACTCCAGCCACTTATTTTTTATTTTTTAAATTTTATCTTCAAGATACAAGCTGACTATGTGTCTGGACTTCATCGATTCTGGTAGTCTTGCATAAGGATCCTGCAGGCACTGTTCTAAAAATTTCCGCTTAACACCGCCTAGGCTCCGCCTCGGTACTAGGCTTCTAGTCACTGCTCCCATTAATCCTTAAACGTTTGAAAATTAAAAAATGACACCTAGACCTACCTAGGTGCCCAACCTAGCCCGCCTAGGTCACGACTCTCACTTAGACCTTTATTCAAGAAGTCTTTTGCCCCCAGGGCATGCCAACTTCAATAGTCAGTGATCATGATCCTATTTTTATTGCCGAATTCTAGACTTGCCTTCTTTAAGCAGCAAAACACCAACCGTAATAAAGCTGCTATTAAATCCAAGGAATTACTTGATTTTGATACCGAGTTATGTGGTCAAGCAAGCATATGGCGGTATGTTCAATGAGATCACTTGAGCAAAACAAATTAACCCACAAATATGAGTGAGTGAGTGAATGCTTTGTGAGAAGCTCACTTGTTTGTATATGACGATTTTAAGAAACTTGGAACTGCATTGACATGACTATTACATACACTACATTCCAAATTAGTTCAATTCAAATTTGGTTAGCTCTTTGATATTGTCGTGAACTATTGTTGCTTATTCCTTAAAAGTTATCTCACGGTTGGTGTTACCTCTAAGATTAAAATTTGGGATGTTAGCTAAAAATTTGTTTGAATCAAGTCTATGTTTTGTTCGAGGACTAGCAAAATCTATGTTTGGGGGTATTTGATGTGGCCACATTTTCATATATTTTTCATCATATATTTCCTTTGAATTTTGTATGTATGAATGTAAATTTTGTTTAATATTACATAATATTGAATTATATGTGAAATGAATGAGTAAGATTGAAAATTTGAGAACTAAACAGTTATGAAAATCAATTATAATGAAAAATCACATGTAGCATTAAATAATACATAATGCACGACTAGAAATTTGAACATATTTTGCTAAGATTTTTTTTAATACAATATTTTGTTGGGATAACTATGTATGTGTGTAATATATTTTTGGCAGTAACCTTATTAGCTTTTACCATAGGGTTAATGCTTGCGTTTTCCTTTTGGGATGAACTCATTTTTACACTTACAAATAACGTATCTTCACCATACAATTTTATATTGGAACTGTTTAATCTCCATAGTTGAATCAAAGATTGTTTAGCCATTCAAATATATCAATCAAAATAAATCAATAGTCCATCATGAATATGCTACTGGAGTTATGCAAAAAAGAAGTTGAAAATGGCGATTTCAGGTAACTGCAGTAACTTCAATAGAGCAAGAATCTAATTATTGCACGAAGATATATGCATTACAATAAAAAATATAAGACTACATCGGTTTTGGAAATCAAAGTGACATGGGAATGCTATTCAATTGATTTTAGGGGAGACATAAAGTCCATTAGTGTTTAGGGATTTCAATTGGCCTTTTGATACCCTTCTTATTGCCGAGGGTTTTCCAAGGAGATTCATTCTCCTTGCTTGTCGTTATTAAATCACAAAACACATCATTGTGAAAATGAAGGTTGAGGCAGTGAGGAAGATATATAGAATTTTCTTTCTTTGCTAAGGCTACAATCTGATAATGAGTATTTAATTTTCTTGCAAGTTTTTATTCTATATTGAGTATTTTTTGCTATTTGTAATGCGATTGGTTTTTATTTAGATGTTTGGTCACCATCTAGGTTTCAATTAAGTTGATTTGGAACAATTGACCAAAAAAATTATAAGTTGATTTGACGCAAGTTAAGAGTAGATGTCATATTTAACTTGGGATTAGGTTTTTGCAATTGATATAAACATTTATTTGCAGATGTCATGCAATTAGGGTTTATGTGATATTCCAACGATTTCCATAGCGGTTAATAGGTTCTTATTTAAATTCGTCTAGATGCCATAAAGGATTGACGCATACGAATACTTTTGATGCAACCAGAAGTCATAATCGTTAAATAATGTAGAGAAAACTAATTATCAATATTGGTGAATTATTTGTTCCTATGACCGGCCTAAGAAGACCAACTCATTCAAGAAAGAAATCACAACCAAATCCAATCAGGGATTCAATGAGATAATCCCAAGATATTATTTAATTAATAATATCTTCGGGATATTTCTCTCCTCCATCCAACGGATGACACGCTGCGATCAACTGGACATCAACATATGGCGCGAGATCCCTCTCCGAATGGAGAGAAACTTATGTGGGGTTTGGCTTGCCACAGGAAGATGTTAAGTGGCACTACCATCCACTCAAAACACGCCCCGTGGTAAACTTTAAATATATTTTTACCATAATTTTATATTTAAAGCTTTCATAATAAATATTATTCCTAATTAATAGTTTAATTCATCTAATATTCTATAATTTTCCTTTCTTTTTCTGTCTCATTTTCTTCTCAGCTTGTCCCAAAGAACCACTTTAGAACCAAAGAAACCATCAACCGTGGTGTGGTTGAGAAAATCAATTCGGCTACGTACATTTTGAATAAATCAATAGAACCATAGAAGCATCTTTATCGATATATTTTGTTATGTTCTTATGGGGTTTGAAATTATGTACAGCAAATTATGAGAATTTTTTTGCTTGAAAATTGTAGATTCAATTTATATCATCTTTGTTGGATATGGGAGATTCGTGAGTTAATCAAGTCAAGTTCATATGAAGAAATCAACTACTGTGTTGAAAAAAAAAAGGGACAAAATCGGTTGCCTTTCTAGATTATATGATATGAAATGTTAGAGAAGGTGGGTTCCTTTGTTTTTTCAGATTTTTCAAAGAAAAGCAACAAAACAAAGGAAGGGGAAGAGAAGGCAATACGCGGTTGGTAATAAAAGTAGAAAACCTGACAAGAAAAAGGGCAGGAATTGAGGAAAAGAATGGGACATTAGATAACTCTAATGTTGTAATTTTAAATATAAAATAAAAAAAAAATACACAATACTTACTAAGTGATATGTTTTGAGTGGATGGTAGTGTCAATGAATATTGTTCAATAGCAAGTCAAGCCTCACACAAGTTTTTCTCCTCCACATCTCCGCATAAATACCCCCATTTTCCACCAATTTTTTGGTAAGTTTTTGCTACACAATTAAGCCATAAACTCTCTCTCATTTTAGTGAAACTAACTTAAGCATCAGTTTTGTAGGTACAAATTCATCAAGATTAAAGACGGCGGATTTTTGCTACCATACTGTGACAGCCCGTCCCGGAAATTGTACTATTTGTTATCCTCGAATTTATGAAAGTACGAAACTACCCTTGAGCTTTGGGTTAAATTTTATTTTGGGCTAAATTTCAAGGCCCAAGGTTCTTGATTTTGGACCAATTACCTTATTGCCAAATTCTTGGGAACCAATTGGTGTGATATTTACTAACACACAAATTAAACCCTCTTTTGACAATTGTAGTAAAGTATGTAAGTAGGGATCGTTCTAGACCGGGGATTAGGAGGGATTGCTAAACACTTGAAAACTGACTTAAAAACGTAGAAACAAAGTTTAAAACACTAAATTAGACTCAAAGAATGCAAGACTAAACTTTAAAACACTAAAACAAAGCAAAAGACTCAAAACAGCAACCAAAAGACTCAAAACTGCCTTAAAAACACTTTCTGGGCAGTTTTGGACACAAGCACCAAATTGGACGAATTTGGGTTTTAACTTGAATCAAAACACTTAAAAACACAAATCAAAACAGATTCTAACTAATTTAACACTTCAAAATAAGGGGGGATTGGGTTTTGACGAAATTGAAAACGAGACACAAACTTTGTAATTAAAACAGATTGTAAAAATGATTTTGGATGAAACCTATGGATGGAAGGCTAGCTAGAGGGTTCTTCTCTACACATGACACACTTGCATACAAACCAATTTTCAGTTGTTCTTTCGATAAGTTATGAAACTCAACACCCCAAGTTAATTAGGTTCGCTTAAATTAACCTTCAAGTTCTCCTTAAGTTAATGAATTGGATGGGAATGCGCATGCAACAATTCAAAGCATTCTTCAAAAGTTCCTTACGTGAAAAGCACAATAAAGATACAATCAAAGATCATTAAGCAACATGAGAACTATAAGTGTTGACGAGGCCTTCGTTACTATGATGAGCATGAAACTAATGCCAAGAATTCATTTAACGCGATCGTTTATAAGCGACCTTCACTACTTGTGAATATAAGTTTGTAACTATTAGGTGAAACTCCCTTATACTCTAGCATCATATTCATGCATGAAAACTAAGCGTGCACTCTCAATCAACATCCACAAATAAGTTATCCATCAAGCAGTTAAACGAATTGAACTCATAACTTATGAAATCACAACCAAAGGTAATCAATTCATATTGCAAGTATGTACATGGTTTCGAATCACCCCCTAACTAAGGGGGGTTTAGTTCCTCATACTCACAACACAAAGAATATAAAGTTTAGACATTGAAAACAAAAGAAAGAAAGCACCTAAACGCTCCAGCGATTCAAAGTGAACAGCAAGCACGCCTATGGACTGTCCTCCTTCCTCTTTGCTGCGGCACAAGACTTGTGGACAGGTTTAGGGGGTTATGAATGATGTAGAATGGTGGAAGATGGTGTGGTGGTGTTTAGGGTGGATATATGGTGCGGCAAGGATGTGTTTTGGAGCAGAAAATATGGAGAATGGTGAAGGATGGTGCGGTTTAGAGAGGGGGAGTGATTTCTGGCGTGAATGGTGAATATGGGAGCTGTATGGAGTTCTATGAAGCTGTCTGAAGTTCCCTTGAATGTATGGGATGGCTGCTACTTAAAGGACTTGCAGCCACAAGGTGTTATGGGCATATTTCTTTTAAATTCTTCCCCCATCCCCTACATATCAGCATGCTCACTCCTTTTATGACACCAACACTCAAAACTATAAGTGGAAGACCCATCATTTGTTGTCCATCCTCCTTATTTTATTAGCCAATGGAATGGGCAGCCATGTTCTCCACCTTCTTAGCTGATTCCTAGCCTTTGAACTTTCAAATTCGTCCATCCCTTTAGCTTGAATCATACACAATCCTTCCTAGGTCCAAAAACACTCCAAAATGCTCCAAATTGGCTCTTTTTGCATCCTTAGCCAATGGAACCTGAAAATGCACGAATTTGAGTTTAAACACTATAGTAAGTAACAACTAACTACTAAAATGCAAGAAAACAAGCTAACTAAGTTGCATAAATATGCTCCTATCACCAATAAGGTAAGAGTTAGAATTTTAGGGTTAGTTAGTTAGGTTAGTTGGTTGTGGACCAATTAGAAACTAAGTGTAGATTTAGGTGTTGTGTGATTGGTTGTGTGAGGACCACACACACACCCAAACTGAAACAACTCTCCCTTTCTCTCTCTTACTCTCGGACTCTCTCTTTCACTCTCTCTCTGCAAGTGTACGGACAAGGTCCGATGACCCTCGAAAACTCACAGATCGAGCAAACCAAAGGCACCATTGTAATCCTAGTGAGTCCACGAGCACAACCATAGCCTTAGCTGGTTGTGGCTCCTTCGAGAACCTCGTAAACCCGAGAGGCTCCGTCGAGGGTACACTGACCCCGACGTGATTACAGAGGATTCAAGCCATTTCAAGGCCCAAAAAGGTATTTCCTCTTTCCCCTAAGTGTTTTGGGATGTTTTTGGACGCGTTTTATCGTGAGAACACCCTGGAAAATGAATTTCCGAGAAGAACATTGTTCACCAACTTTTTATTGGTTGTTTTGCTGTGAATTCTAGGACCATAGCAAGCTTTAGAAGGTCCTCACGAACCTCGGAGTGGTTCGTTAGTGAAGATTGGACGTTGGAATCACGAGTTCTGCGAGTTTCAAGTTTGGCCGGATTATCGGGGCTCTTCCCGGCGTGATCCAGTGAATATCAAAGTTTCAAATAGGTATAACGCGATTCCTTATACCCTAAGCTTCATTTTGGTAGTAGATTCGAAGAAAATGGTTGAGAATCGAGTGAGAATAGTGGATTTGAAAATTTCCCAGTTTTCCGGCGACTGCGACGGTAGCAGGAGTCGAAGGAAGAAGATGAGCGAATATTTCATCAAGTCTGACGGAATATTCTAACGGCGTCAGTTATCTTTGACAGATTCTGTTAGCTTTTAACGAAATATTCCACGGAATATTCCTAACGGCAGTTAGGATTCCGTCCGTGTGCCAGGCACGTGCCTGTGAGTGGGTGGCCTGTCTGGCTGTGCCTTGGCCGGCGCGTGGGGTCTCCAAAAAATTTTCTAAAAATTTGGGGATGATCCTGAGGTTGTGTAGATCATTTTGGTATATTCACACACCTCAATTGAGCAATGTATGCGAAGTTATTTCTTAGTTTCATTTATGTGCTTTCAAATAACGTATTTATAGTTGTTTCTCACATAGGCGAGACTTATTCGGAGGACGAGCGTAGCCAGGCTAGGCACGGAGGCTACGATTCGTCTACATACCAGTGAGTGGGCTTTTGGTTTTCCGTATATACCTATATACTAAGTATTTTTCCCAGTGCATTTTAAATGATTTTAGCAATGAATTGCCATGCCTATATGTTTCATATTATTGAATATGCATTATGAATTGTATGCGCATGAGTGTTGGTGCGGGCGCTCAGGTAAGTTCCAGGTAAGATTATGTGTGGTTAATAAGAAGTTGAGTTATGAAAAGTATGATGAGATGCATCGAGAGCTTATTAACCTGCACCCCGGTGTTAGTGCTCCTACCCAGTGTTAGGGGCATAGTCTTTCACGTGATGTTCACCTCCCACACCGCATGCTCATCTTGGATCCAAGTTAGGTGCACAGTCCTGTCGTATAGACCACTTTAAGTGGGTTCGACTCGTAGGTGACCCGCGATTATTCGCACAGTTTTCACGTGATTGTAGCACTAGACCGTAGTGTATTACACCAGTCCTGTCGTATAGACCACTATAAGTGGGTTCGACTCGTGTGCTGGCATGATTTATGAGCTACAGTTCAGCTGACGAGCTGTTGCAGTTATTATTGCATTTGAATTACTTACCTGATGATTTGATTAGTGTGGCATGGCATATTCATGATTTGTTGCATTATTGACGATGATGATTTTCAAATGACATTTAGTATATGTATATACTATTTTCTGGGAAAGTATACAGGTTTTACGGCGAGGGGATATAAAGGTTGTTTATGAAATGAATTTTGAAAAAACTTTGTTTTTGCCCACTCACGCTTTTGTTTTGCGCCCCTCCATGTATTAGGTAGCTTTGTTGGTGGCTCACGAGGATACATCGGACGTTCTGACAGATCATCACCTATGTAGGACCACCTTCGAGTGTTGTTTAATTAAGTACTTCTTATGCTTGACTGCACCTAGACTTTCATGCTCTGAATGTGTATTCACACTTATTTCTGTTCTAACACTCTTGAAGTTGGTTTTTTATTCATTCGTAAATCCTTCTTTATAATGCTTCTGCACTGTGCACATGGCTACGTCACCCTCACATGACGGCCATCATGCCTCGATCTCGGTCGGGGTGTGTCACATACTACCCTTGCTAAAAAGTTTTCAAGTTCCATATCCACCTCTTACAATAGGAGCAAAAGTTTTACATCAATTTGGTTTAGGGAAGTGATTTCCACACAATTTTTTAACATGTTACATACCTCTGTTTATTCTGGCCTTTAATTTCATTTGATTTATTCAATTCCATGACCATTAATCAAGAAAGAGTGAGTAAGAAGCTAAAAAGGTGCGTGAAATCACCTGCTTTTAGTTAAATATGCCAGTTATAAGCATTCAAAATATCTGCAAAATTTACAACCAATCACTTAGAAACTAATATTTTTTTAAAACATTTTTTCTTAAGTTTTCAAAATGTTTGAAAAGCTTAATTAGATAAAACATACGTGATGAGTCAATTTCATATTATATATTTTACCCTATTCTTAGTATGTTTTGGTAATTATTTTGGTAGAATTTTGATACTTTGATTTATATTTTCAATATAGGACATCCGACTTCTTTTGGAGCAAAACATGGTCAAAAAGAATAATTTTGGAGTGATTCAGATTGGAGGACGTTTTTGTGTCTCTTGGCATGTTCGCATCAAAATTTGGGATTTTTCTATCAATCGGTTATTTTCTGGAAATAAAATAAAGGAGCAATGCGCAGTGCTGAAAAATGACTTTTCTGGGCTTAAATTGCATTTTTGGAGTCCAAGATAACCTTGGATGGGTTCGTGATCTTCTAGAGATGTGTTCAGAACATCCCGATCTTCAAAACAAGCTATCATGGGCCAGATTTGGAGGATATTTTAGACTAAAACGTGGCTGGACAAGTACTAAGCAGATTCTCGTAGCTTAATTATTTTCTAAGATATTTTATTATTATTCTTAGTTTCCTAGTTGGAATAAAGGACCTAGTTTTTAGGGTTTGTGCGATGGCATAGCAACATATATTGCTTTGCCGTCCACAGTTTTTCTCTATGCTTTCTTTTATGCAACTTTGGAGACATAGAGTAATTGCTAGGGTAGTTCTTGGAGATTTTCTACTTTAAGGTGTTTTCATTCATTTTATTCTTAATGATATTTCTATGATTTTAATTATGAATATGCGTGTAGACATCGAAATTTCGGTAAAATAAATGTTAACCGATAAATTAAAATTTCAACGCCCACATATCACATAAATTTTACATGTAGTGCGTGACTCAAAGAAAAATCGAAAGAAATCAGAAAAGTCACCAAATAAGACACGTGTCAACAACTGGCAGAAATGATTTATTTCATCTGAATATTATATTCAAAGTTAGGCCTTGAAAAAATTCTATAAATACAAGGCTATTTCATCCATTTCAGAGGACCAATTCACATACACATTTTCTCTACTCCCAAATTGGAAGAGAAGTCCCCCAAATCCTTGAAAGCTTTGAAACACTAAAAGCTTTCAAGCACCAACCTTCCAAATTCTCAAGAATTCCGAAGGATCAAGAAAACTCTCTTCGTTCTTCGTCAAATCCACCTTCAAGATCAAGCCCCAACGGCCCTTGAAGAACTTCCACCAATTCAAGATCAAGCCCCGACGGCCCTTGAAGAAAGTGTTCATCGTTCATCACTCGTTCATCCTAAGATCAAGCCCCGACGGCCCTTTGGATCAACAACATAAACAAATCCACATCCTCGTTCATCCTAAGCTCAAGGCCCGACGGCCCCTTTGGATCAACAACATAAACAAATCCACATCCTCGTTCATCCTAAGCTCAAGGCCCAGCGGCCCTTTGGATCAACAACTCATCCACAAATCTATACCTTACGAAGATAGAATCAGAGGATTAAATTGTAAAAGAGATTGTAACCCCAAAATTAATACAAAATATTATTTTGTACACGTTGTTCTTGTCTCGTTCGTTTCAGGAATTTTCCGTGTTTACAAATTTGGCACGCCCAGTGGGACATCTCTACCTCTCATCTCTTTCTTCGTTCAAGAAATCCAAAGCACACTTCAAAATCAATGGCATCAAAGGAAGGCCAAGCCGTTCTTACAACCATCGGCGCTACCTCCATTGAACAACAGCTGGCTCGGATGAGTGAAGCAATTGCAAGGCTCACAAAGACCGCAGAGGGGCAAAACTTGCAAGTCAACGCACTCATCAACCGCCAAAAAGCACAAGTGGCATCAAGCAAAGGACAACCCGTTCTCGCAACCACCAAGGGAAGGAGCCTAAGCACTTCCGCCGCGAACGGAGCAACCATTGGCGCCACAACCACTCCTCAACGTGCCGCTACAAAGTTTGTGCCGTCAAGGGAGCAAGGTGAACATCACAAACGCGAGCCTGTCATCAACCTGACCTCGCTAGGGGCACTTAAGCATGTTGCTGAAGGAAAGCCACGTACGTTGGTTGCACAAGTCATGACCATCGG